>JAODAL010017137.1:0-78655 GCA_025379985.1 Phyllomedusa bahiana
AGAAAGATATTGGCGTGTATTAAAAAAGGCATGGACTCGCGGGACGAAGATGTAATTCTACTGCTGTACAAAGCATTGGTGCGACCTCACTTATATTATACTGTTCAGTTCTGGGCCCCAGTTTATAGAAGAGATGTTATGGAGCTAGAGAGAGTACAAAGACGAGCAACCAAACTTATAAGGGGAGTGGAGCATCTTAGTTATGAGGAGAGGTTAGTAGAGGTTAGTAGAATTGAACTTATTTAGTCTTGAGAAAAGACGGCTTCGGGGGGGACATGATTAATTTATATAAAATATAAATGGTCCCTACAAAAAGTATGGGGAAAAATTATTTCAAGTGAAGCCCCCTCAAAGACAAGGGGACCATTCCCTTCGACTAGAGAAAAAAGGATTAAATCTCCAGAGGAGAAGAGCGTTCTTTACTGTAAGAAATGTGAATCTGTGGAATAGCCTGCCTGGGGAGCTGGTCACAGCAGGAACTTGTAGAGAGTTTTCAAGAAAGGCTTAGATACCTACCTGGAACTAAAGAATATTAATGCGTATGTAGCTATGTAAATTCTGGATCCTGGCTGGTGGAGGCTCTGGGGTCAAGATAGGGTCTCCACTGGAGCAGTTTGGTTTCTTCCCTTTGGGTGGGTTCCAGGGCATTAACCAGTGGTGAGGCTGGGCTTAATGTCCTTGTCTCTCTCCCTTCACCCACATTTTCCCCAACCTTGGTTGAACTTGATGGACACGTGTCTTTTTTCAGCCGTACTAACTATGTAACTATATAACTTGCAGTTGACCAGGTTCATAGATTCAGGCACATTTGATTTGCCTGCCTGCCATTCCACGCCTTTGTATGTTCTGTACCAGCGTTTACCTTCGCAATAAAGTCTTCTTTTAATGCATTATCACGGTGCTGATCATTGGATTTGTTCTGCACATTGCCTTGTGCATCTTGGAGCACAGATCGAGCACGGGAGATCAAAGAAGACGGCCATTTACCACAAATAGCAAAAAGGTGAGCTGGTTACCTTATTTTCTACTACATTCTACAATACTATTGTGCGCAATACAATTGGCATCTGTGCGCCAAAATCATGCATGTCGTCCTATGTGGTGGTGATTTAAGGTCATGGTGTTGTGGCATTATTCAGTCACTATGTGGTTGTGACGTGATCATGGTGTGGTGATATTATTCCGTCAAAATGTGGTAGTATTATTTAGTCACTGTGGGCGACATATATGATTTTTGCTGCCCAGGTGCCATTTTTTTGCATTCATTAGAAGCATACAATGCGCCTGAATCTATGAACCTATTCTACTACGGGTCATAGATTTAGCGCGACAATTCTGGCTCAGGTAAATCACTTTTAAAGTGGTCTACCTGTTCTAGCAGTAATGCACCTGTATTTGCCGTTCAATAGTCATACATGTGTAGCTTCGTACGGTTGTAGTGCGAAACGCTTCCAGCATGCCCCCCGATCTCAGGCACATTCCAAAGTGCCTAGGACGCTTTTTAATGCAGATAATATTGGAGTGTGCTTCATTAAAAATCCAGCGAACATACATGTTACCCAATGTGTTTGTGATATAGGGTCTTGGGGTGCTGGTATTATTCAGTCACTATGTGGTGGTGATATGAGGTCATGGTGTCATGTTATTATTCAGTCACTATGTGGTGATGATATGAGGTGGTATTATTCAATCATTATGTAGTGGTGATACAGTATCTCACAAAAGGGAATACACCCCTCACATTTTTGTAAATATTGTATTATATCTTTTCATGGGACAACACTGAGGATATGACAGTTTGATACAATGTAAAGTTGTCAGTGTAAATTTTGCATGCCCAAAAAAAAATATCTCGACATACAGCCATCAATATCTAAATCGCTGGTGAGTACACCCATAAGTGAAAATGAACAAATTGTGCCCAAATAGTCAATATTTTGTGTGGCCACCATAATTTTCCAGCACTTCCTTAACTCTCTAGGGCATGGAGTTCACTAGAGCTTCATAAGTTGCCATTGGAATCCTCTTCCACTCCTTCATGACGACCTCACGGTGGATGTTAAAGACCTTGTGCTCCTCCATTTTCTGTTTCAGAATGCCTCATAGATGCCCAATAGGATTTAAGTCTGGAGACGTGCTTGGTCAGTCCAGCACCTTTACCCTAATTTACTTTAGCAAGACAGTGGTCCTCTTGGAGGTTTGTTTAGGGTCGTTATCATGTTGGAATACTGCCCTGCAGCACTAATGCAGCCCCAAACCATGACACTGCCACCACCATGCTTCACTGTAGGCAAAACACACTTGTCTTTGTTCTCCTCACCTGGTTGCCACCACACATTCTGAACCAAATAAGTTTATCTTGGTCGCATCAGACTCCAGGACATGGTTCCAGTAATCCATGTCCTTAGTCTGCTTGTCTTCAGCAAACTGTTTGCGGACTTTCTTGTGCATCATCTATAGAAGAGACTTCCTTCTGGGACAATGGCCATGCAGATCAATTTGATGCAGTGCAGTGAGGATTTATTTTTATGTAATTTGGGCAATGAATTGAAAGTTGGCAAAATGGCATTTTCAGCTAATAAATAGTTATATTAAGATTTATTAATCACACCAAGGGATAAACCCTCCTTCAAAAGTTTTTCAAGTTCATATTCTATCTAAGGATTATTCCTTAATTGCTTGCACAACATGTCATCATTTAGTTTCACATACAGACTCATATTCATTAATGTTATAGATCTCCTTTTATCCGCACCATGGATAACAAGGTCCTCATTGTTTCTTAACCTTTTGATGACTCTGTGTTTATAATATGTAAGATTGATTATGTTTTTGTTGTAATAGCCTAGTTGATAAAGTCTAACAATATCCTACAGAACTAATTGTTGAAAGTCTCAATAACATCTTAACTAGTAGTATTAACCACCTACCTCCGGAGCCAGTTATGGCCTTCCTGACAGAGCCCCATTTTTTAAATCTGGCATGTGTCACTTTATGTGATAATAACTTTTGACATTTTTACCTATCCATGTGATTCAGAGATTGTTTTCTCGTTACACATTGTGCTTTAAGTTAGTAAGAAAGTTTGGTCTAAAAAGTCCAAAAATATCAAAATATGAAAACTTGCAAAAATTAGCAATTTTCAAATTTTTAAAAATTTTTCTGGGGTGTAAACAGAAAAATTTAAACCCCAACCCCAAAATAGTTTATAACTGGGAAACTCCCCCAAATATTTTCTAATTTTGGGGGTTGGCATCTTTTTTTTAAAAATGTTTTTTTTTTTTTTAAACCACTTTTAGGGGGCTTAAAAAAATTTTAGTATCATTTTTCACATTTTCAAGAAAATATACAAAATAGATTTTTTTTAGGGACCAGCCCAAGTTTTTTATGTGGTTTTTAAAAGGGGTCTGTATTTTTGGAATACCCCCAAAAAAGGACCCCAAACAAAGGGAAACTACACCCTTAAATTAAAAAAAAAAAAAGCATAAAGGAATTTTGGGTTACTAGTTTTTAGAAATTGCTTTGGCTATCGAGACCCGACCCGATGTCGAAAGTGGGCCCCCCCGCTATCGAAAAGGGTTTTTTCGATAGTGACATCCGATTAGGCTTAAACCAAATTAAAGCTAGGGAAGAAAACAAAAACCTTCTTTTATTACAACCAAAAAAGGCGGGAGAAGCTAAAAATTAAAACATCCATAACAGTCAAATGGATACGTGCTAATTTTGGGCAACACACTTGGGGTTAAAAAAAGCCCACAAAAAAAAAAATCCCCAGACCATTCACTACCCCTGTCTTGAAAAAAACAGCCTGCCCCTTTAAAAACCCCTTCATCACCCACAAATTGAAAAGTGCCAAAGGGCAGAAAGGTTTGGGGAACCATCATCTTATTTTGAACGGGACTTTGAAACCCCCCCCTGCCCCGGGGAAACCCCGCATGAGCCCCAAACCTCATCACCCTCACATTTAAAAAGAAACCGGAAAAAAGGAAAGTCTTTTCAACCACCAAATTTTAAGTTGAACGGGGGAACACAAACCCCTATATCTGCCCCCTGAACCGCAGAAAACCATTTAAACCTTTTCTGACCCACAGATTAAAAAGGCCGGAAAAAAGGATTTTTTCCCAACCCCCAAATTTTAGTTTCACTGGACATTGACAAATCCCCTGTCCGGGGCCACAAAAGATCCCCAAACCTCCCATGACCCCCCACTTTTTTAAAAAGTCCCGGGAAAAAAGGAGTCTTTAAACCCACCTTTTTATTTTTCCGGGGACATTAAACAATCCCCTTTCCGGGGCCACAGCATGACCCCAAAACCTCCCATGACCCCCACATTTAAAAAGTCCCCGGAAAAAAAGGAGTCTTTCAACCACCTTTTTAAATTTGGGAACGGGACATTTAAACTATCCCTTCCCCGGGGCCAACATTAGCCCCAAAACCTAAATGACCCCCCACATTTAAAAATGCCGGAAAAAAGAGCCCTTTCAACCACCTTTTTTAGTTTTCACGGGACATTGATTTAAAACCTGTCCGGGGGCCCACAGATGCCCCAGGCCGGATTTACAGTGGGGGGCGGTAAAAGCCCCGGGGCTGGCGTCCTTTCCATCAAATTAACACGCGGGTTTAAAAAGCCCTGATGACGCACCCAACGAAAACTGTCGTGTTTAACAGAGGGGCGGAAGGGGAAGTGTGAGAACTCCAGCCTCCTCTGTACACAGTCAATACCGGGTAGCGTTTTCCCCCCCCGTGAGTTGGGGACTAATTGAGCTTCATTTTAAATACTGGGGTTTAACGCTCCTGTTACACCCGGGGTGCCCTTTTTTTCTTGGCTTTCCCTTTTCTCATTTTACTAAACCCTGCTGGGGGAAAAAGGCCTCTGAAACCTTTTTCTCTGTCCGTGCCCATATTTCCATGCCTCTGAAAAACCCTACATCTGGTCAATTTTTTTCCTGTACCTCCCTTTAACAATTCAAGGGAATTTTTTTTAAAAAGCAGTATTTTGTACATCAAGATTTTTGTATTTTTAATTTCTAGAAAACCCTTTTTTAAAAATAGGAGGGAAATTTCCCACCAGGGTTTTTTGTTTCTCTTTTTTTCTTTTATTAAAGGGGTTTGTCCAATAAAAGGGATTGATAGCTATGTTAAAGATCTTGCAAAAACAAGTAAATTTTCCCAATATGTGTCCTTTAAACGTGTCCTACCTATTCCTTTTTCTGCCCGCCCCCACACCCTTGAGCCCCTTTTTACAATTGGGGAAAAACCAAATTTTCTGTTAAAACAACATTTTTTTAAAGAATGGGGACCTGTAGTAAAGCTGCATGTCCCCAGCAAAATCCCCCCAAAAATTCAAAGAAATAAACCATGACCCCACTTTGGTCAATTGTGAAAACAAAGTCTGTTAAAAAACAATTTTTTTTTAAAAAGGACCTGAAAATTATAGCTGCAGTCACAGCAAAATGCCCCCCAAAAAAATTAAAAAGATGACCCTTGACCCCCACTTTGGTCAATTTTTAAAGGGAAAAAATTCTGTTAGAAACAACATTTTTTTTAAAAAAGGACCTGTAGTATTGCTGAAATTTCAAAGAACATGACCCAAAAAATTAAAAAAAAAATGACTTCCCCAGCCACTTTTTAAAAAATTTGTGGGGGAGAAAGGGCCCCCTTAGAAGTCAAAATTTTCTTTTCCCAAAAGGGGACCATAAAATTAATGTTTGTATCTCCCCAGAAACCCATGACCCAAAAACCCTTTGGACAAGCAAAAATTTCTTAAAAAAAGTGATTTAAAGGGAATAGGGTTTGGGGGGGTTTTGTCATGAAACCTTGCTGTCTTTTACATTTCCCCTCACAGCAAAACCAGCAAAATGAACTTTTTTGGGAAAAGAGAAAAAAAAAATTGCAGTAAAAATAAAACCCAATTTTAAAAAAAAAGTTTTCCAAGGGGGGACCATTTCTTTTTGAAAAGGAATGGGGAAGTAACTGGAAAAAAAAATGGGGTGACCCGGAAATTTGGGGGCCCCAAAAATTTCACCCCCAGAGATCCATCCTGATTCATCTTGAAGAAAGTCAAACAAATCCACATTATCTGTGGAAAGCCGGATGCGTTTGTCTGTAATAAACCCCCTCCACCCTGGGGCTGAAGGTCCGCTCAGATATGCCCCTGGCTCCGGGGCAGGACAACACCTCTAGGGGCGTGACAGCCACTGGGGCCCTTTCCCCCTTTTTTGGATCCCCAGAAGCCCAAATTGGGCCCGGGAAACACATGCAAAAACATCGGGGGGGAGACGCAGAAGTCGGGGAAACCAAAAGATTTTTAACTATCTCTGTGTTTTCATTTTGCCCCCCGCTTTGCATGCGTTGGGGGAGGGGGTTTAAACAAAGATTCCCCAGGGGTCACCCATTAGGTTTCCCTGCCCCCTTCCCTGCTGCTGCCGCAAACCCCCTATTTGGGCACTCAACTGCTGTCAGGGCCGCTGATGTTGTTCCACCGTGACAGGGGGGAACGTGAAGCAACGAAACAGATGCCCTCCAGTTTGATCAATCAGCAAGGTCTCCATTTCCTGCTTTTTAAACTCTCATTTGGGTGGGTGGAAGGAAATTTGCTAAATTTTTTTTTTGTCCCGGGGGTTTCCGGGAGGGGGGCCCCACCCAGTAATTTGTTTTTTCATTTTAAAGGCCCTTTTAATGCGAGGATCTTTTTTGGAGGAAAGGGGAGAAATCCAACACTCATTGAAGAGGGGAGCCTTAAATTTCCCAAGCCCCCCCCTGGGTCGAGGGCACTACAAAACGGGATCTTCCTCACCCTTCCTCCTCCCCTAAAAATTCCCGGGGGCCAACCCCTTTTTTCCCCCCAAGGCGGGGGACTTTCGGTAACATCGGTTCTGGGAAAAACCTCCTCCCCCCTCCTCCTCCTCCCTCCCCTCCGCTCCCCCCGGGGCCAAAAGCTTCAACCCCGCCCCCTGACTTGCCTGAGATATGCCCCCTGAACCCTGATCGCCCCCTTTTGGAAATAGCCGGGAAACCCCAAACCCAATTTTGCCTAATGAAGACCATGAACTTGTGAAACTGCCCGGGCCCTTGTGGATTTAAACAAAGAAAAAGGCTCCGTGTCCGCATCGTGTCCGTCCCCCCTCCTCCTTCGAGGGGGGACCTTTTTGTTTCAAAAGTGTCCAACATCGTTCCAGAACTAAGGGATAAACCCAAAATTCTCTTTCCCTGACAAGGGAAATTGCCCGCACTAAACCATTTTTTTTTGGCTTCTTAAAAAACGGGCAAGGATTTTCAGACCCTTTTTTCTTTTCACCGGGCCCCACTCTGGGTTTTTCAACCCCCCGGGGTCCGTACCGGCTGCTTGCAGGCCTTTGTGTCACTTCATACGCGAAAATGGAAAGCGCTGCTCCCCCACAATTTTCTGGAGCAAGTGGGGGGGGAATTCCAGTTGTTCCCACGTAAAACCAAGGGAGAGGGTTTGGGAGGGGGAGGCCGAGCTAAACGCTGAAAACGCAGCCGGGGGGAAAAAAGGGCGGGGGTGCAAGGGCCGGAATTTGCAAACCCAAAAACCCTCGACCCTTCTTCAGTGGGCCAAGCCCCAACCCGGGTACTCTTTAAATTTTTCCCGGACGCCCAATTTTTCATAAACAGTGCCAGCAAGGGATGTGCTCCAGCCTACCGATCTTAAGGGCGGCCACCAAAATTTCGCCCTTTTATCGCACACCACCTTGCCTGGCACAAGGTTCTTGTCACCCAGCCAGCCCCTGGGCTCTTTGGGTTTTAAGGGGGCCGTCCACAGCCCCTAAACCTGTGTGGGGCCCGGTCTCCAAGGCAAAATTAATTTCAACAGGGCCTTTGGTGTCTCGGGGCCCAACTAAAAGCCCCCCAAAGACCGGGGGGGAAAAGACCCCTTTCCAACCATCCCTGCGGTTTTGAAGAGGGGCCCGCCAAACCCCTGAACCCAAACCTTTTCCCCCCCGGGAGACATCCACCCACCCTCACCCAGTGAGCTGTAAACCGAGAAATACCCGGCCTTGGCCGGTTTACTAGTCCATCCCCCCGGGTGAAAAGGCCCTTTTCCCGGGAACACAGTTTGAAACCCAAACACGCTTGAAATTTAAAAGACACGGGGCTGGCCGGGAAAGGGAGGGTTTTTTTCGGGGCAAATAAATCCCTCTCGGCATCTGGTTTTGGGGGGAAAGGCGGGGCCATGACTGGGGGAAACCCCCAACTGGGGTCCACCAAAGGGAAAAGGAAACCCTTTCCAAGGCCAAAACCCTTTGGCAATGCCGACATTCAGGCTTTGGTTTTGGGAGGGTTTTTGGGTTAAAGTGTTTTTTTCTCTCCTAAACCGGGAAGCCCAAAAGGCGGGCGGGCTAGACTGGCCATTTGGAACGGCGTGAAAGGTCTTTTCCAAATGGGGGAAGGAGAAGGGGTGGGAAAAGGGGCTCGGGTTTGGGGGGCAAAGGTTTTAACCCGGGGGCGACGGGGGAAAGGGCCGGGAAGGGGGAGGCTGATCCCCGGGTCTTGACTCTGAAAAACATGGGCCCCCTGAGGAAGGGTTTGGTGGTGGCGGGGGAAAGGAAAAGGGCGGAGCCCAAAGGGGTAACCCAATGGTTGGGGGGCCCGGTTCGGTCCGGGCCCTTTTTTTGGCCAAGTTTTTTCCCCTTTCCAAATTTCAACTCATCTTCGCTCCCAAGGGGCTAAAACAGGGTTGGTGGGGGTTTAAACCCATTTTAAGGGTTCCCCTTGCCTCTACTTATGCGTTTAGGGCCCAAAGGCGGCATATGACATCCCCGGGGTAAAATCAGAGGTTTTGCTCAAAGAAGGCCCGGGTTTGAGAGGCCCCTGGACCTTTTTAAAACGGCGATAAGCGAGGAGCGGGTTTGCGCTGACCGGTGCTGGCGAATCAATCAGCGGACTTCGGGCGCCCGGGCCCTCCCCCTTTTTTGGGTGGCGGGACACGAAATTGAACAACCCCATCCCCTTCCTCCTCGTCCCCCGAAAAAGCACCCCGCAAGCAAATTCTGCGGAAAAGCCCAAGGAGGGACCCGGGCAATGCGTCATCACATCAAAACATCACAGGGACTTGGTCGTCCTGCTTTCTGCACCCAGAAGCGGGGGGCTACAAAAGGAAGGGGCACTGCAAGGCGTTGCCGACCGCCCGGGTTTTTTTGCCGATTGACCAGCTTCCTTCACCTCCTCTGATGGCATCAGAAACTGGGCGTTTAGAGCAGACTAAATCAATCCCCTTGATCTTTTTTAAACATACCTTTTTGACCCCCAAACCCCATTTTTTCATCAAAGAGGGCTTTAGACAATATTATCCCCAGTGGTGGGTACACGATTTTACATTTTGGGGGCCCTTTATGTTGGAAAGGAAACTGTGGAAAGCTGATGACGACATTTTGGCCCTTTACCCGCGAGGACGAGGAGGTAAGGGCTTTCTAGATGCAGGTTGCAAAAAACCACTGAAGGACAGATTTGGGGACCCATTTTTTTTCTTAGATTCCCCGGCCCTGACCCAGCGATTTACAGGCCTGACGGTTTCCCGCAAAAATGACGATCCGCGGGCCTGCCGGGTTTTTACCCAGCACGGGAAGGGGCACCTTCTCTCGTACCCCAAACCCCCCATGGCTTAAACCCCCCTCTTTTCTCCTTACCCCCCGCATTTTCGCCCGTGTTCAGAAATATAAAAATTTTTTAAAAAGGGGAAAGGAATATTTTTGGGTAGTCCCTTATTAAAAAACGGGGAAATCAAAAGGTATTCACAAAACCCTCTAATCAAAAAAAAATTGCTGGGTTTAAATTTAACTTTCAAGGTGCCATCAAAAAAATCTGGACTGGGCCCAAAATTTAAAAAAACCCCGTATCCCGAAAATTTTTGGTATAAAAACTGGGAATTTTTTTTTGCCCTTTCCCAAATTTACCTGTGTTTAATATAGAAAATTTCTGTTTTTAAAATTTTTCGTAGAGCTGCGTCAATGAACAATGCCCGGGGTGCAAAAGGGCAAAAACACTTTAAATGTTATGGGTTTTTATATAATAAAAAAGGGATTTTTTTCACCTTTCAATTCCCCCTTGGTGAATATAGAATTGCTGTTTTTAAGATTTCGTAGATGCTGCGTCAATTTAAAAAATTTCTGGGTGCGCAAAATTTAAAAAACACTTTAAATGTTATGTTTTTATATAATTTAAAAGGTAATTTTTTTCACCTTTCAATTTACCTGTGGTGAATATAGAATTTTCGTTTTAAGATTTTTCGTAATCTGCGTCAATGAACAGTGCTGGTGTGCAAAAAGTCAAAAAACACGTAACTGTTTTTTGTTTTGATATAATAAACGGGATTTTTTGCAAACCCTTTTAATTCACCTTTTGGGGAATATAGGAAAATTTCTGTTTTTTTAAACTTACTAGATTTCTGGGGTCAATGAAATGTGGGGGGGCGCAAAAATCAAAAAAAAAAACTAACCTGTTATGTTTTTTTATATAAAAAAAACGGTATTTTTGCACCTTTCAATTCACCCGTGGTTTAAAAATACAATTGCGTTTTAAGATTTACGTTGATGCTTCGGCTCCCAAAGAACCCGTGCTGGGTGCGCAAAAGTCAAAAAACACCTAACGTTAAGTTTTGAAATAAAAAAACGGTATTTTTTTTTTCACCCTTTTAATTTACCTGTGGGGAAAAAAAGAATTTCGTTTTAAGATTTACGTAGAGCTGCGCAATTTAACAAGGGTGGGTTTCGCAAAAGAAAAACATGTAACTGTTATGTTTTTTATATAATAAACGGTTTTTTTTTGCACCTTTTCAATTCCCTGGGGGTTTAATATAAATTGCGTTTTAAATTTACGTAGATGCTGCTCAATGAACAGTGGGTAAAAAGTGCGCAAAAAAAAAAAACACTAACTGTTATGTTTTTTATATAATAAACGGGATTTTTTGCACCTTTTTAATTCACCTTTTGGGGAATAAAAGAATTTTTCGTTTTAAGATTTTTCTAGATGCGGGGTCAATGAACATGCTTGGGGGTGGGAAAAGTCAAAAAAAGAACTGTTATGTTTTGATATTTAAAAAAACCGGGATTTTTTTTCACCCTTTTAAAAACAAACCCGTGGTGAAAATAAATTGCTGTTTTTAAAATTTACGTAGATGCTTTCCCTCAAAAGAAACAGTGGGTAGGTGCGCAAAAAGTCAAAAAAAACTAACTGTTGTTTTTTGGATTTTTTTAATAAACGGGATTTTTTTTTTCAAACCCTTTTAATTCCCGTGGTGAAAAATAGAATTGCTGTTTTAAGATTTACCCAAAATCGCGTCAAGAAAAGTGCTGGGTGCGCAAAAATCAAAAAAAAACGTAACTGTTTTTGTTTTGATATAAAAAACGGTTTTTTTTTGAACCTTTCAATTTTACCTGTGGTGAATAAAAGAATTGCTGTTTTAAGATTTTTCGTAGATTCTGCTCAATGGAAAAGTGCTGGGGGCGCAAAAGTCCAAAAAAAAAACGTAACGTTAAAGTTTTGATAAAAATAAAAAGGTTTTTTGCACCTTTCAATTCACCTGTGGGAAAATAGAAAATTTCTGGGTTTTTAAAAATTTACGTAGATGCTGGGGTCAATGAACAATTTCTGGGTGTGCAAAAGTCACAAAAAACCCCTAACTGTTTTTTTTGGGTAAAATAAAAGGGATTTTTTTTTCACCTTTCAATTTTAAACCCGTGGTGAATAAGAATTGCTGTTTTTTAAAATTTACGTAAAGCTGCGTCCCAAAGAACGTGCTGGGTGCGCAAAAAATAAAAAAAAAACGTAAAATGTTTTGTTTTGATATAAAAAACCGGGATTTTTTCACCTTTTTAATTCCCCCTGTGGTAATAAAGAATTGCTGTTTTTAAAATTTACGAGAAACTGCCCTCAAAAAGAACATTTCTGGGGGTGCAAAAATCAAAAAACACGTAACTGTTTTTGTTTTGATATAAAAAACGGTTTTTTTTTAAACCCCTTTTAATCACCTGGGGGTGAATATAGAATTGCTGTTTTTAAGATTTAAAGTAACTGCGCAATTTAACATGCTTGGGGGTGCAAAAGTCAAAAAACACGAAACTGTTATGTTTTTTATATAATAACTTATTTTTTTTCACCCCTTTTTAATTTTACCCGTGGTGAATATAGAAATTTCTGTTTTAAAAATTTTCGTAGATCTGCGTCAATGAACAGTGTTGGGTGCGCAAAAGTCAAAAAACACGTAACCGTTATGTTTTTATATTTAAAAAACGGTAATTTTTTAACCCCTTTTAATTCACCTGTGGTTTTAAAATAGAAAACTGTTTTTAAGATTTACGTAATGGCGTCAATGAACAGGGGGCTGGGTGCGCAAAAAATCAAAAAACAAAGTAACTGTTATGTTTTGACATAATAAACGGTATTTTTTGCACCTTTCCCAATTTCACCTGTGGTGAATATTTAAAATTTCTGTTTTAAGATTTTACTTTTACTGCCCTCAATGAAAAAGGGTGGGTGCGCAAAAGTCAAAAAACACTAACTGTTTTTGTTTTTTGATTAAAAAAGAAACGGGATTTTTTGCAAACCCTTTTAAATTCCCCTGTGGTGAATATAGAATTGCTGTTTTTTAAAATTTCGTAGAGCTGCGTCAATGAACCCGTGCTGGGTGGCAAAAGTCAAAAAACACGTAAATGTTATGTTTTTTTAAATAACAAAAGGGGGAAATTTTTTCCCTTTCAATTCACCTGTGGGGAATATAGAATTGCTTTTTAAGATTTTTCGAATGCTGCGTCAATGAACATGCTGGTGTCAAAAGTCCCAAAAAAAAAACGTAAATGTGGATGTTTTTTCGTACGACACACGGGATTTTTGGGGAAACCAAAAAAACCCCGTGCTGACTACAAATTTTCTGGAAAGTAAATTTTTTGTGCAAGGGGGATTTTATCAACAGTCCCCCAGGTGTAATGGGTTTAAAAATTGGGAAAACCTATCCCGAAATTATACTGATAATAAAAGGGAAATTTTTGCAGCTAACAAAGAGACCTGCAGTTACTTTAAAAAGAATGTTTATTCCAATATAAGGTTAAAGGGTGCCCAATATCCAGGAAAAAATTTCCCAAAACAAACTGTTAATAAAAAAAGAAATTCCACAAAAATGGGGCCCAACTAATCTTGGTAACTTTAAACCATTTTTCTTTTTAGATAGACTTGTTGTGTTTGCCCGCGGGGCCCCCCACTCCCCTCTCCCACCCCCCCCTTTAATTTACAGCGGTAGATGCGCTTTTTAAAAATTCCCCTAGCTAACTACATAAAATCCCTTTAAATCTCAATCTAACTAAATTGAAAGGATCACAGCTAAAAATAGAGGGTTTTTCTGTGCAGAAAAACTAATTTCGCTGACTGTTTTTGGGCCCCCAGGCAAGCGGGAGGTCCCTTCCCCAGAACGCTGAAAGACACTGAGGGTGAAAAAGGAAACGCTGTTCTATGTAAAAAAAGAGGTCAAAGTGATTTTTCCCCGCCAATCGCAACCCAAAAAACACCCAGTCATACGTCGCACACAAAATCTTTACCCTACCTAATTTTTTAATCTATTTGCGGGCCCCCAAAATTACAGGAAGCGCCCAAAAAGGCGCGAACTTAATAGATGATGCACAAAATTTTAAACCTTAATTTTTGCAAAGATCTGGGAAAAAATTTGAAACACCAAAAAAAACCTTGCCGATTTCAACTTTGTTTGATAAAAAAACGCTCAACACTATTTGTTACCCCTTTTAAAAATTTTACAGAAATTAAAGCAAAGTGGAGGTGAAATTTCAAAATTTTACTTTTTTTTTGCAGATTTTCAATTTTTATCCATTATTCACAAGAACACTGTAGATGTGATCAGGGAATTGCAATGTAATATTGATTTCCCAGATTCTGCTGTTTTCAGAGATATCCCATATGTGGCCCTAGTGCGCTATTTGGCTCAACCACAAGCCCCAGAATAGGAAGAGCACTTACTGGACTCTGGGGTCTCATTTTCATTAAGATTTTATTTAGGTGCCATTTCAGGTTTTTCGGACACCTTAAGGTGCTTAAACTTAATAAACACCCCTAAAAAGACCCCATATTGGAAACTACACCCCTTAAGGAATATATCCACGGGTGCAGTAAGCATATCGACCCCACAGGTGTTTCACAATATTTTTTTTGCGTTAGGCTGTGAAAATGAAAAAAATTTTTTTTTTCCAACAATCTGCAATTTTAGCTGAAAATGTTTAATTTTTACAAAGAATACTGGAAAAAAAGCACCCCGCAATTTCTTCCAAGTTTGGTACCATTGCAATGGTATAAATTTTATATAGTTTTTTATGTTTTATTACTTTTATACAATAGAAATGAGTTTATAAAAAATTACGTTTTTATATTGTCCTATTCTGACAGCCATACCTTTTTTTTTTTTTTCTTTATACGGAGCTGATTTTGGGCTTGTTTTTTGCGGGATGAGTTGAAGTTTTTCTAAGTACCATTATGGGGGGCATATGATGCTTTGATCAATTTTTATTAAGGTTTTTGTGAGGCATTTTGAACAAAATACAGCAATCCTGGTAGTCTTTTTTATTTTTATTTTTTACAGCGGTTATCGTGCGGTATAAATGACATGCTTGCTTTACTCAGCCAGTCGATATGATTACAGCAATACCCAATTTGTATATTTTTTATGTTTTACTGCTTTTACACAATAAAAACACTTTTATTCAAAAAGAAAACACGTTTTTGCATCACCATAGTCCGAGAGCCATAACTTTATTATTTTTCTTTTTATGGAGCTGTGTAGGGGCTTGTTTTTTGCAGGACGAGTTGATATTTTTATATAGTCGATACCCAGTTTATATAGTTTTTTATGTGGAAGTATATGTTTTTGTTAAAAACGTGTTTTTATTGTATAAAACAATATTTATGTATCGCTATCTTCTGAAAGCCATAACTTTTTAATTTTTCTGTATACAGAGCTGTGTAAGGACTTTTTTTTTGCGGGATAAACTGAGGTTTTAATTGGCACTACTTTGATGTTGATATGAGTTTTTGATCGCTATTTATTCCATTTTATGTGCTGTTGGATTAACAAATATCGCAATTCTTTTACGACCCGGATGCTGTCACTCAGCAGCCGGGCTGTCGGGTAAGGAGATCAGTAGCGGCTCAGAGTGCCGTTTCTGCGCCAGTCGCGAGCAGCAGGAGTTCACTCCTGCTGCCTGCAGCTTCGATGTTGCAACCATGATAGGTCGCGACATCGAAGGCTTAATCACCCACAGCCGGAGCTCACACCATGCCAGTGGTAATATACCGCTAGTTCCATGCTGCGATCTTGCAAGCTCCGCTTGTGAGCTCGCAAGATCGCTATGACGTACCCATACGTCAATTTGCGGTAACCCCTACCCAACCTTGACGTATGGGTACGTCAAATGTCAGTAAGGGGTTAATTGGGAAATCTAAATTCAGGTTTGTCATCATGTTCACATACACTTGCATCATAGCTTTCCTCACACAAATCTTATAAAATATAGTTAACCATACAACTTAAATTTTTAAGACCAGAGACGTTTTGTTTGATTGACATGTTAGTTTTTTCCGCCTCGCCTTCCAAGAGCCATAACTTTTTTATTTTTTCATCTACATAGAAATGTGGGGGCTTTTATTTTGCAGGACAAGATGCACTTTCTAATGCTGTCATTCACTGTACCATAGAAAATATAGAAAATATTGGGAAAAAATTCTAAGTGAGTCAAAATGTGAAAAAAACACACTTGTGCTATGTTTCTTCCCCCGACATTCACTCTTAGGTATAAATGATGTATAATATGTAATCTGCAGGTTGATACGATTCTGGTGATACCAAATATGTAGGGTTTGTGTTACGTCATAGTACCGTAAAAAAAATCCAAAGCAGCACCACTTTCTGCGACCAATAACTTTTTTGTGCTTCCCCCCATAGTCCATAGGGATGTAAGTTTCCGTCCAATGTCGCTAAGGGAATAAACAACACTGGTGTAGAAAAAGAAAACACACCATTCTCCAACACATAACAATTCTTTTTACCAGCCACCATGGAACTATGTTCTTGGTCTCTAGTGTGTAAAGTAAAAAAAAAAATTAACTGTTATTGATCTCACTTAACAGTTTACATCCAAGATTGTCGAGTAGAGACCAAAGTGATGTGTTGGGGCAAAAACAAACCCTTTGGAAAGCAATTTCTGCTCTTCCACAGGAATAATATAAGAGGACAAATGCTTAGGTCCTGTTCATTTTCTGTTTGCGCTGTGGATATCTTCTTTCTATGTTTTCAGCTGGCTCTTCATGTGCGTTCTTTGGAGTATGCATTTTATTGGTTTTGCGGTAACATGAGAGACAGAATTAAATTATTAGCTAAAAAAAACAACAGAAAAGTTGCATTCTAAAACTAAAAATGTCTCAATCTTTGTTACTTCCGGGAACAAGCAATATAATGAAATAAAATCTATTATAAAGAAATACTTACCTTTTCTGTCGCAGGAAAATGGTCTGAAGGAGATTGTGAATGGTAGCTGTAGATTCTCTGTTAGGAAGCCTCCTACTCTTGGTTCTCTCTTGTCTCTGAGTCTTGTGATTACAGAAGTGCACTAAGAGAATATATCTGTCATGATCATGCCCAACCCATCTATGAGATCTGGACACCGGCACGGTCCGTTAGCGACAGAGATTTTTTTAGGACCAGTCAAGTTTCTGATGTGGCATTTAGGCCTCGTTCACACTGCTAAATTCTGCCCGCGTAATTGGCGCCGTACTGCTCTCCCCGGATATGCGCTTCAAGTAAGGCGCCAATCCCGGCATCAATAACGGTAAACCACAGCTCTCATAGAGAACAGTGGTTCCCGTTGCTCCCTCCCGCTCGCAAAATCGCCGCGGGGGAAGAAATGTGACATTCACATTAACCAGGCGCAATACTCGCCGTGGATAATGGCAAGACTATGGGTGCCGGGGAGCGGCGCCCCCGCCGCGCTCCGGCGGCCCCCGTCCCGCCCCTTATTCAACGCGGATTTGGTGCGCTCAATACGCGCACAAATCCCGGGAATAAGCCGTGTGAACCGGCCCCTTAGTGGACTGTATGTTTGGATCCCCCATAAATGACCCATCTAAAAACTACACCCCGTTAAAGTATTAAAAAAAGCATATAGTAAGTTTGAACTAGTGATTGAGCGAATACGTCGACTATCGTCATCGGGACGATAGTCGATAACGGCAATTATCAAAACGTTTCCGAGTAGTCGATAAAAGATTATCACCGATGACCATAAAAGTCTATGGGAGGAACAACAACCTCATTCTACACCCAAACAGGGCAGAGAAGCTGGAATTTTAACATCTACAAAATTCAAAGGATACGTGCACTCTTGGGCAACACCTTGGTTATAAAAGCCCAAAAGAAAATCACAGACCTTTTCCATCCCGTCTTATACCACAGCATCCTTTTAAACCCTGCTGCCCCCAAAAAAAAAGGCCAGAAGGAGTATTTTTTGAACCATATTTTATTTGAACTGGACTTGCTATCCCTTCCGGAACGCAGCATACCCTTAAACCTTCTGCCCCCATTAAAAAAATCCCGGGAAAAAAGGAGTTTTTTAAACCCACTTTTTAGTTGAACGGGACATTGACTAATTGTCCGGGACCCAGCATGACCCTTAAACCTTCGACCCACAGTTAAAAAGTGCCGGAAAAAGGAGCTTTGAACCACCATTTTATTGAACGGGACATTGACTATACCTGCCTCCACAGCATGCGCCCCAAACCTCATGACCCCCAGATTAAAAAAAGTGCGGGAAAAAAGGGAGTCTTTTACCACCTTTTATTTAACTGACATTAAAATACTGCCGTACCGCATATGACCATTAAACCCCTGACCCACAGATTTAAAAAGTGCCCCGGGAAAAGGGGTCTTTTAACCACCAATTTATTTTAACTGGACATTGACTATACCTGTCCTGGGTAACCTACATCTGTTCAAGTCTTCCTGTACCTCCCTTGTACAATTAAGAGGAATATTTGTATCAGCTATTTTGTACATGCAAGTTTTTTAGTAGTTTAATTCTAGAAGACACATTTTTGAAATAGGATGGAATCCCACCACGTCTTTGTTTCTCTTTTTTTTAATTGTATTAAATGGGTTTTCTCACTACAGGAATTGCTAGCTATTTTAAAGATCTTGCAAAAACAAGTCATTTTGCAAAATGTGTCCATTAACAGTGTCCTACCTATTCCTGTTTTTGACAGCACCATCACCCTTGAGCCACTTTTGACAATTGTGAAGAACAAATGTCTGTTATAAACCACATGTTTTAGAATAGGACCTGTAGTATAGCTGCATTCACAGCAAAATACCCCCAAAAATTCAAAACATGACCATTGAGCAACTTTTGACAATTGTGAAGAACAAATGTCTGTTATAAACCACATGTTTTAGAATAGGACCTGTAGTATAGCAGCATTTCACAGCAAAATGCCCCAAAAATTCAAAACATGACCCTTGAGCCACTTTTGACAATTGTGAAGAACAAATGTCTGTTAGAAACCACATTTTTTAGAATAGGACCTGTAGTATTACTGCATTTCAAAGCAGCATGACCCAAAAAATTATAAAAATGACTTCTCAGCCACTGTTAAAAATTGTGAGGGAAAAATACCACTTAAAAGCCACATTTCTGTTCCAAAGGACCATGATTATAGCTGTATCTCACAGCAACATGACCCCAAAAAATTATAAATATGACTTCTCAGCCACTATTAAAAATTGTGTGTCACGTCAAGGGAGGTGTAGTGAGCCCTAACTGGAACCCAGCCCACTGTCCCTGCCTGCTTGACGTGCTGCCCTAGGTGGCAGACAGCAACTGGGCGACTGTCCCTGCTCTGCTAAAGTGCAGGGGCCGTCAGAAGGAAAAATAATAAGACAGTCCGGGTCAATATCAAATAGGAACGCCAAAGCCACAAATCAGAACCAGAGGGATAAACGTAAACAAGCCGAGGTCAAACACGAACGGGTGCGTGGTACAAAATCAGGAGACAAGCCGGGGTCAGGAGAACAGACCGAGGTCAGGTATACGGATAAGCAAAACACAATATAAAGAACAAGTAATACAAGGTAGCCAGGAATATCACAGGCGCTGCACGCAGCCTTCAGGGAGTTTAAATGGGATTCCTGGATACTGATTAGAGCGACCTCCGGGTCCTTCCATTGGCTGGTGCGACACGCCCCCTATCAGGAGTGGCTAGGCGTCTGTCACTCACAGAGCTGTCAGCAGCATGTGTATCAGGGTGGGATCGCAAATCAGCTGCTGCAGCCTGTTGATCCCTGCAGCCTGAGCGCCACCTAGCCCTGACAGTACCCCCCTTTTAGGAGGGGCCCCCGGGACCCTTCCCTGGTCTGGTTTGTCCGGGTGACTTCATGGAATTCCCCTCACGAGGCGATCAGCAGGATGGACTCGCCGAACCAATGATCTCTCCTTAGGACCATACCCCTTCCAATGGACCGGGTTACTGCAGTGCCCTTTGGGCCTTACGCGAATCTAAAAAAATGGCAACTTCATTTTCTAACCTCCCCCCTTTTGCAAACTGGAGAAGGAGGCCTAGAGGGCGGAGTCACAGGCTGAATATACCCCTTACGAAGTGCACGACGGGACAGTTATGTATAGGGAGAGAAAGAGGTAATTTCAGCCGATAAGCCACCGGGTAACCACCTCCTGAACCCATATGGACGTTCAGGTACAGGTGGAGGGCATAGTTCACCAGGAGGACGAGTTTGGGAACCTTAGCCTGAGCGCAAACTTCACAAGATGCCGCAAGGCCTCAACACTGGCAACACCGCTTCCAGATAGAGCATCAACCTGCACTTAGTATTGCCCAGCATGGTAAGGAGACATCTGTCAACACACCGTTGTCCCCACCTGACTAATTTCCCCGAAATTTCCCGTCAAACACTGGATTATGTTTCTGAAGCCAGGGCACCCCAAAACCACATCAGCGGCAGCCCCTCCATGACAATGAATACATTTTTCAAATGTATGGTCCGCCCACCATCTCCCTCAGGGTACGTATTTTTGCCCCCCCGAGCTAGTGGAGTGGAGTCAATAGCCACAACCCTGCGCGAGTCAGATAGGGGTCTCAAGGTAGGCCCAGACATTTGGCGAAAGACGCATCAACAAATTAGAAGCTATCCAGAATCCAAAAAACCCCTCCAGAACCAGACAGGACAATATAAAAACCTTAACTGCTAGCAGCAATTTTTAGATACAGGAAATCCTGCTCGCCTAGGTGTTTTCCCTGGACCACCTAGGGTTGGTTTTTTTTAGACCGGGTCCCCGTTTGGAGCACTCACGAATTCCGTGCCATTTCGCCACAGAAAAGCAAACCCCTATGCAACGAGATTCCTACGGCACACCGCTGAAACAAAATTGAAAAAAATTTTGATAATTTTAGATTTTAATGCTCCATCTTGTCTCTTTAAACTTTAAAACTTTTTTTTTAATATTCTGTAAATTTCTGACTAGGATACAAGGACATGTTTTTGTTCCGTCACAAAATAAAATTTTGGGCTAGGGAGTCTAGAAGGGGTGGGATTTGAATAACGGGCATAGCGGTGCTTTTTAAGGTTATTAAATTTGTGTAATAAGGGAGATGTCAGAATTTTATTTTTTTTTTTTGTGATGGGGGGTGTCAGATTTTAATAATTAAAATGATATCTTTCTTTTGACACGGCTTGGATTGTAACCTATTTAGCATATACTTACTTTTATTGGATTTTAAAATGCTACCTTCTTTGTATGATCAGCCTATACCCCTTTAAAAAATCATTCAACCATAAAAAAAAGATTCTAATCTTTTGAAAGATACATGAATATAGCAAAAAACCAAAAATAGCTAAAGCATGTCTTCAAGACCACTGGAGATGCACAATTCCCCTACCCCAAAAATTTCCCTGAAACAAAAGTTCCTTAAAAAGATGTAGTTTTTAAGGGAAAACCCCCAATTTCATTTTTTTAAAATGTAAAAGGTTAAACCATTTCTCAGAGGGAAATAGAGCACCTAAAAAACGCAGAGTTAGGGCACTTTCCCCATAGATTTGGACATTTTAAAAAATAGTTTTTTTGCACAAAAAGGATTTTTTTTTTTACAAAATTGGTTTTTCCCCCTAGACAAAAAAATTTTTTAAATTTTTTTCAATGCATTCACAAATTTGGGAGGTGCCCACATTGTTTTTCAAGACAATAGGTTTTTTCCTTAGGCAAAAAAGGGGTTTTTCCCAAAGCATGCAATAAAAATAAGAAGAGGGGAAACCCCCCAAACTTTGATCAAGTTTAATCCAAAAACTCATGCTTAAAAACTAAAAGGGAAAATACCAACGCAAAACAAACAATGAATAGAAAAGGTTTTTTTGGGACAACATTAGTGATCAGTTTTTTTTGATCCCATTAAGTTTTAAAAGGTTTACAGTATAGAATAGATTTTTAATGTTTCGGGGTAACCCAAAAATTTGGGGGCCCCAGCGGGTTTTAAAAGGGTTCCCCCTAGTTTAACCCCAAATAAATTTGGGTTTCATGGATCTCGGGGTGGTAAAAGCAAAATTGCCCACATAAATCACCCATTTTTTTTATTATGTGCCCATCATCGGGAAATTTTTGATAAAAGGTTTTCTTTTAAACTCATGGAAAATTTAAAAGGGGCCCCAAAAAAGGGCCCCAAAAGGGAAATAATTGTAATGAATTTTAAAACTTTGGGTTTTAATTTGGGGGGTAACCAACAAAAAACCCCTTTTTCCTTGATAAACCTAAAGGGGTACTATGTTTTGGGTTTTAAAAATGATTTAAAAATTTAAATTAGAGAGGGAAAATAAACAAAATTTGGGAAAATAAGTTAGAAAATTTTAGCTTTTTTAAAGGGGCATCCCTTGTCTTCTTTAAAAACTTAAAATTTTTTGGTTCAAAATTTATTCGTATAAATTTTCTGACTAGGTACAAGGACTTGTTTTTTTCCCGTCAACATCATAATTTTTTGGGGTTTCTAGAGTTTAACGTCAAAAGGGCCGGGGCCCATTTGAAAAAAGGTCATAGTTTGCGGCTTTTTAAAAGGTTTTTGATTAGTGTAATTAAGGCAGGTAGAGTATTCATTTTTTTTTTTTTGGGTAGATGGGGGGTGTCATGATTTTAAAAATTTAAAAGGGAATCTTTACTTTAAGGGAAAAGAGGGATTGGATTGTAACCTAACCCTTAAATGTTTTTTTCTTATCTTTATTGGATTGTATATGCCTCCTTTCCCTTTGTTTTGATCACCCCTATACCCTTTAAAAAACATTTTCAGACCATAAAAAATGATTCAAATTTTTTAAAATAGAATCACAGGGGCATTGTTTTGTTTAAAGGTTTCCGTGGGAGACAGAGGGGGTTTTTGTAAAAAGGATATCAACTCTTTTTGGGGTGCCGGACTGGATCAAAAAACCTATCACCAGAGTGAAAAAGGGGGATACGAAAGGGGCCACCCCTTTGCTTTGAGCCCTGGGACCCTGCAAGCAGGTAGCATTTGCCACACAAAAACCCAAAGCTTCCCCCTTTGAAAAAAGGTGTTGGACCCTTTTTAATCGCTGTAAAGGGGGGTTTCTTATTATTTCCCCTCCCAGTATCAATTTTTGGTTTATATTTTTAGAGTTAAATTTTTTATAGGTTTGAAAAAATTTAAAGGGTTAAAGATAAAAAATTTGGGGCCCAAAATTTTTGCGTTTTTGTTTTTTAAAAAGTAAATAATTATCTTTTTGTTACTAAATTTTTTTTTGTTTGTCTTGTTCCAGTTTTTTTTAATTGGTGGGTTTTTTGTTTTGTTTTGTCTTCTCTTTTGGTTTTTCCCTTCTCCTTAGGGGGGGCTGCCCTCAAGGGGTGAAAATAATTTAGCTTATTTATCGGGTTTTGGGTTTTGGGCATTGTGAAATGCACTTTAAATTTGTCTTATTGTTGCTTTTTTTTTTCCCCTTTATTTTTGGTTGTATTATGCGTTTTTTTTTGCACATAAATTATTTTTTTTTGCTGTTAGTAAACTGTTTACTATAAAAAGTTTTGATAAAGTAAAAGGGTTATTACATTTCATTTGAGAATTGTCATTGAAATTGAAATGATTACAAAAAAGGTACTAGAAAAATCGCCCATCTTTTTTTAAGAAATTATGAAAGTGTCCATGAGAAAAGGATTTGCCTCTGTAAAGGGGTATTAAGGGGGTTTTATTAAACATTTGTTTTTCCTTCAACAAAGGGGGGTACTATTCCTTTTTTAAAAGGCTTCATAAACGGGGGAATTGCCCATCAATTTTGGCAAAAAAAAAAAAAGGGTTTGATGGGGCCCCCAGATAGGAATAAAAACTCCTATATCCCGGGGGAATTTACTATAAACCCATATGCAAAAAAAATATATGGGGTAGAAAAATACTTCTTTTTTTTGGGGGTAAATGGGGCGATTTGTAAAAACCGGGTTTCCCTTCAAAAGGTACAGGGGTTTTAGAGAATTACAGAAGATAGCTTTTGTTGAAAAAGAACAGAAAGAAATGGAAATGTTTTGAAAATTGGTTGGGTGAACCCAAAAACCCGAGTTTTAGCTTCAGGGCCCCCTCAGAAAACACTGAAAAAGCCCATCATTAACCCACTGCCCATGCTACACCTCTTGTTTATTTTCCCCAAAAACCTTTCCAGATGGGGGGAAACAGTCACAAAAAAGTATTGATAACCCACAAAGCTAATGAACTTGAGATAAGTGAGGATGACATTTTTTTTTTCTTAGTACAGACCCATCCCGGAAAAAAATAAAAAAGGCCCTTTACAGTACACTTCGCAAAAGATGTTTTCAAGTAGCCCTGACACCCGCCCCCTCTACAGAGCAGACACTTCATTGCAAACCTCCCAAAACATCAAAAGGGGATTGCGGGAAATTTTTATCCGGGCCCTCCCTGGGTTTTTTCCCCCCCTTCCCCCTCAGGAAACCCTCCAAGTGCCCCAAATTTATAGAATCCCCCTAGAAGGGGGGCCAAGGAGCTTTTATTACCCCATCAAAGAGAAAACCCAATACATTAGGGATGATTTAAATTAAAAGGAAACAAAACCTCCCATTCACAAAAAACTTCGCATCTTCTTTACAGTCCCTCCACCTGCATTGAAAAAAGGGTCCCTAGTCCACAAACCCAGGACCAGGATACACACAGTTTGACATTTAAAACTTTCATTAAGGGAGGGAGGGGCCAACGTAAAAAAGGGGGGGAAGTAAACCCCACCACAAACTACCGACCCCCCAATTTAGGGATAAAAAAAGGAAAATCATATTAAAGTAGTGGGGTTTTTTGCTTTTGCAAGGTTATGGGAAAAGATTATAAAAAAAAAAACCCACAAGGGGGAGGGGAAAAGGGTTTAAAGAAAAGATATGTAAAAATACCATAACATGTCGGGTCAGGTTTTTGGGTTAAAATTTTTAAATTGTTTTACTAAACAGAGGCCAATCAGGTTTGGAAAAGGGGCCCAGACCCCAACTTGCCCTAGTGGGACAAATCCTATTCCCCCCGGGAAATTTTTTTTATTTTTATTTTAAAACAAATTATTATATTTTTCCTCTCCCCGGGGAAACTAATAGGCAATCATAAGAATCTTTCCTTTGATCCCAAAAGATCAAAAAATTAAATTGTTTTAATTAAAAACTGATTTTTTTCCAGAAACAAAAAGGAAAATATCAAAAAATAGAAAAAAAGGGGAAAAAGGCAAACCCTATTTTATAGAACCATTAGTCACACTAAGGCATCATTTATAAAAACATTCTTTCAACCATTTCATAGATCCCCCAACGACTTTTTGGGGGAAAGAATTTTTTTGGGAATCTCAGTTGGGTGCCCCCCCCATCTTTCCCCTTTTAATAAAACATTACAAAATAGGTTCATTGAAAATAAAAGGGGGGAACGCTGTGTCCCTGCTGTTGTTGGTTGGTTAATGACCCACCCAGCAAAGGAAGAACCATAACAGATTTGAATTATTTTTTCAATACTGAAAAAAAAAAAAACCATCCAAAAACCCACCTGTGGAATATGAATTTAGAGAGGTGGGGAAAGATAGCAAAAACCCCACAAATACACATTGTTTTGGGAAATTTCCAGTTGACACATACAAAAAATGAGTCCCCATAAAAAGGCAAAAAATTGAAATACCCTTTAAAAGGGGACCCAAGCTTGTTTTAAAATTTTCTTGAAAGATACGGACAAAGTCTCCTGTTTAAAAATTACAGGATGAAAAGAAAAGGGGATTTTAAATTTGGCATTTGCCTTAAAACCGGGCCCACGAAAACCTTACTTTTAAAGACTTTGAAAGAAAGCTGTACAATTTGCCCATTCCCATGAAGGGAAAAAGGACTGAATGTTTGGGGAAATTTGGTAGGTTTACTGCATATTAGTTTTTATATGCTGCAAAAAATTATGGGAAATTAACCAAGATTCTGTGGCTGAACCATTCACATACTTTGCAGCCCAAAAAGGGCTGTTGAGAATTTCAAAAATGCTCCCCTTCAGCCCTGGCCCCCCTAAAAAGGAAATGCACAAGCTGTGTTAAAGTCCCCAATAGATAGTAGTGGGGGTCAGTTGCCCCCAAGTGTAAAGCATTTGTAAGAGAGAAATGCATGCATCCCTTAGAGCCATAGCGGCTGATCCCATTGTCTGTAAGAAAACCCGACGGTTTTGGTCACTTTTTTAAAGCCCTTGGGGTTCCTCTTTTCTGTGTAGGGTACTCCTGAATTGTCAAATGTACTACACCCCCAATTTTTGCTAGGGGGGAGCCGTTCCCCTCCACCCTTTATAACATCCAACTTTCCCCCCCAAATGAAATGCTTTAAAAAGTGAACCTTGTTATTTTTTTGGGTCACAGGAGGGTTTCCAAAGAGGAGGTAGGATAAAGAGAGGGGCCCCTTTTGCCCAGACTTGGGGGGGGCGGGGGCCCTTAACACTCCCGACCCAATTTAAGGGAAGAAATTTTGAAGAAATTTAAATTTGAGAACCCGGGAACTTAGTTATTGAAAGCATGTATTTTTCTAAAGGGAAAAAGACAGAAAACCATTTCCCCTAAATTTATTTTTTTTTTTAAAAGATTTTTTTTGGGTTTAAACTTTTGGTACGAGCTATGCAAAAAATTTCTGTTTTTTGGGGGAATCCAAATTCTGAAAGAAACCCGTGTTGTAAAAAATTATTAAGCACATACTTCAAAAAAGAAACCCTGTGTTTTTTCCCTTGAAATTTTTGAAAATTTTTGTTTTCCCCTTTTGCCCCTCCATGGGAAAAAGGCCCTTTTAGGGAAAGGGTTTTGGGGGTTTAAACCCAGATTTCAGAGGGTTTTTGGGAAAAGTGAAGGAAACCCAAAAAACCCCCAAAAAAATTTCCTGACAACGCTAAGCTGAACCCTCCCATTGGGGGAAAGAAAAAAGCGTTTCGAAATTTGGTCTCCAAACTTGGGAAAAAGGTTTCACTGAAAAAAAGGGAAGTCTGCCGTGCCAGATGTATCCAGCAGAGTGGGGTGGAGCAAGGAGAGCTTAAACCTTAACCCCCCCCATCCCAAACCCAAAGGGCCCTTTTTCCCAAAATCCTTTCAGGAGAAGTCCAAAGGAGGAAAAATTATTGTATGTCTTGGTTTTTGTTAAATTTTTTTCTGTAAACCCTAGGTTGCTTCAAATAATCAGAGACTTACTTTTCACCATGGGATGTATTACCACCCCTTTTTGCTAAGAAAAAAATGAAAAAAAGTTTATTATTTGTCCCTACCCCCAAGATATTTTGGCCCAAAAGTTGCAAAAAGGGCTGAAAATGAGGGGGGCCCGATGGCCCTTTCCTCTTTTTTAGGAAAAAACATACCCCCCCCCCAGAGGGGTTTCTTTAACTTTCACCCTTTTGAAATTTTGTTTGGAAAATTGGGCCCAATCCCCCATTCACCTAGAGGACTGGAAAATTTTATCTTTAAAATCTTAATTTTGGACTTTTGCCCACAACTACAAAAACCCTTTTAAAGGGATTTGCATCATCAATTTGAGGGCCGAACCCTTCCCCATCTTTCCTGTCACAACGGTCCAAAACCGGAGATTTTGTTATGATTCGCAAATTTTTTAAAATTTTTGGTTTTTTTTTTCGGGAAAAGGGGGGCCCGGGGCCATTTTTAATTTTTGATGACCCCTTTCAAGTGTGAAAGTCGAAGGAAGAGGAAAGGGATTTCCCTGCGTCACACTGCAAACGTGTAACCCCCCTCGAGCGGGAAACAAGTACCCCTGCTGCTGCTACTAATTTCTCCCCCTGTCAAACCCGACAGTGAAACCCGAAGATATCCCGAGTCTAAAAAGCTCCCCGACGTTGGGGGGCTTTTTCCATAAGCCACCCCAAAAAACGCAAAAAAGGGAATCAAAGTGGGTTTCCCCTTTCCCTCGGTGAAGGAAAGAGATCGAGATGGCCCCCCCCTGTAAATAAATTAATTGGCCCAACCCCAAAACACAAACTTTGGGTAGCATTGTGGGGGGTGGTTGGTTGTTGTTCTTATTTTCCTGGCCCCCTTTTCCCGAAAATTTGGCTCTGATATGAAGATTTTTAATTTAAGGGCGCCCACAGGTGTGAGAGTGAGATACTACAATACTCAAGGATCTTTAAAAACATACATTTTTTATTACAATTTTTGGTTATTGCAAAAAAAAAATTGGGGACAAGTATAAAAATAAAATGGTGTTAAAAACAGAGTCAAAATAAGCTTCCTTAAAAAAATTTTAGAGGAAAAAACCCAAAAAAGTTTTTGTTAAACATGAAACCCAAAATACTAAAGAAAAGTCCCTTTAAGCCCCCTGGGATGAACATTCACCTAAAACCGTTCCTGACAACTAACATTCCAAAAAAGAAAGTTTTTTTTTTAATGACAAACCCCCGTTTTTATCTTATTTAGAAAGGGGTTTAATACTTCTCCCCAATGCAATTAAAAGCACATACAAAACGCCCGAGTTTGGGACATTCCCATAGATTTGGACCTTTAGAAAAAGTAAATTTTTTCCCCCAAAAAGGATTTTTTTTTTACTTTTAAAGTTCTTCCCCAAGACAAAAAAAACTTTTTTTTTTTTAAAGCATCACTAATTTATGAGGGGACCAATTTTTTTTCAAGACAAATAGGTTTTTTTTTTTTAGGGAATGAGGTTTTTTGCCAAGGGCCCCTGCAATAATAAAAAAAAAAGGCCGGGGTCCCCCAAAAACCCTTTTATCAAGTTTAAACCAAATCATGCATACACTCAAAGGAATACACAACGCACACAAACAATGAATTTTTAAAAAAGGGTTATTTACAAAAAATTTGTGTCAGGTTTTTTTATGCCATTAAAATTTTTTTGGGTTTTACAGTTAGAATAGATTTTTTCCTGTTTCAGGGTAAGCAAATGGAGGCCCCCCAGGTAAAGGGTTCTCCAGTTAACCCAAATCCCAAATTTGGGTTTAGTGGTCTCTGGGGGTTTTAGCGGGGGAAAAGCCTACACCCCCACCAAATTTTTATTATGTGCCTCCTCATCTGGATCTTTGATCAAAAGGGATCGGGGATAATTTATGGGGAAAAAATTTCAAAGGGGCCCAAACGGTCCAAAAAGGAAAAAAATGTCCCCTGAAAAATTAAAAATTGATAATGCTTTTGGGGAACCCAAAAAAAAAAGCCCTTCTTGATGAACATCAGGGGGGGTTTTTGTATTGGAATTAAAATGGGTTTTAAAAATTATCAGAGAGAGGGGAAAGAAACAGAAATTTAAAATAAGTTTTTATAATTTTTGCATTTTAAAAGGATCCCTCTTGTCTTCTTAAACTTAAATCTTTTTCTAAAATTTTTTTATGAAATTTTTGATAGGATACAAGGACATGTTTTTGTTCCCCCTCACATCATAATATTTTTTCTAGGGGGAAAACGTCTAAAGGCCCCGGGATTTGAATAACGGTTTATAGTGGGTGCTTTTTTAAGGGTTTTTAATTAGTTTTAACTAAGGCAGTGTAGAGTATTAAATTTTTTTTTTTGGGGAATGGGAATGTCATGATTTTTAAAAAATTAAATTAACCCCTTTTTATTAAACAAAGGATTTGGATTTTTAACCCATTTCTTAGCAATTTTATTATCTTTTGATTGGTTGTAATATGCCCCCCACCTTCTTTGTATGCCCCGGCCTTTCCCTTTTAAAAAAAACAAAGTCAGACCAAATAAATTTATTTTTTAATCTTTTGAATAGAACACAGTGCCAAATTTTTATGTTGGGAAATCCGTGGGAGACAAAGAGGGTTTCTAAGAAGGTAAACTACATCAGCCGCAGTGGAAAAGAAAAACCCCCCCCTTTTTATGGGCTTTTTTTGGGTTTAAATCGGGAAAAAAATGGGTTTTTGGGGACCATGGGTGGTTTGGGCCGCCCCTTGGGGGGGAAACCCTTTTCCCGGGGTCCCCTTTCCCCAAAAAGTCCCGTCCAACGAAGGCCCGTGCCCTAGCCTCATTAAAGGGAAACCGGGGGGGGGTAAGCCAAACCCAAAAAACCTTCAAAAAGGTCACAAAAACCCCAATTAAACCCGACAAATTTAGGCTGGGTCTTCCCCCCCAAGGGGAAATCACCAGCGAAAGAAATTTAAGGAGCAAAAACTCCTCCACCGTCTTCCCTTTCCCCTGCCCCCAAGGGGGTCAGCTGAGGCCCCCGGTCCCCAGCTTCCCCATCTAGGTTATTTAAAATTTCCCTAAAGCGGCAAAAAACCCCTGTCCAAAAAGGGGGGGGGGGGCAGTTAGGTGAGTCAGGCGGTAACGAAAATCCCTACCCCGGGGGGGAAAACCTGAAGTAAGGACATAACAATTCCCACAATTTTTTCCCTCATTCCCAGGAAAGTGGGCGGAGCTTAAGGCGACCCCCCTCTATAATGCCACAAAGGCTTCCCGTTACCCTGCGAACTGTAGGCAACTGGATAGGGGGGTTTCCACGGAGGGAAGGTAGTGAGGGACCCCCTGACTTTGGGGTAGCCTCCTTTGTTCTACCCCCGGCCAGATCCTTTTTCTAGTGGGTTGCCCTGAAACGCTTCCCCGAGCTGTCATGGGGTCCATGTGGGGTAGAGCATAACGGTTTCGGCCCGTGTTTTTGTCACGTCAGAAGGTGAGTGGCCTAAATGGAACCCCGCCCATGTCCCCCGCCCGTTGACTGTGCCCCAGGGGCAGACGGCAACTGGCGACATCCCTGCTTGCTAAAGTGCTGGGCCGTGAAGGAAAAATAGTAAGACAGTCCGGGGGGATATCAAATAGGGAAAGCCCCAAAACCACAAAAAAAACAGAGGGGTAAACGTAAACAAGCCAAGGTCAAACCGAACGGGGGGGAGGACAAAAACAGGGGACAAGCCGGGGGGGCGGGAAAAAGGCCCGGGGCAGGGATACGATAAGCAAAAACCCAAAATAAAAAACAAGTAATACAAGGTGCCAGGAATATCACAGGCGCTGCATCGCCTTCAGGGGTTTTAAAGGGTTCTGGTACCGCCCCTGTAGTGATTGGGGGGCCTGGGTCCTCCCATTTTGGGTGGGGCGACCGCCCCTGTCAGGAGTGGTTGGGGGCCTTTGTAAATCACAGAGTGTCAGAGCATGTGTATGGGGGTGGGATCGAAATCAGCTGTGAAAGCCTGTTTTTCCCCCTCCCAGCCTAAACGCCCCCAAAACCCCGGACATTTTGAGGGAGAAATGCCACTTAGAACCCACTTTTCTGTTCCAAAGGACCATAATTATAGCTGTTTTCACAGCAACTTGACCCCCAAAAATTATAAATATGACTTTCACCCAACTATTAAAAATTGTGAGGGGAAAAAAAATGCCCTTAAAAAGCCACATTTCTTTTTCCCAAAGGAAACCATAATTATATTTTGTATCCACAGCAACTTTGACCTAAAACCCCATTGACAATGCAAAAAAAATTCAAAAGAAAAGTGAGAAAAATGGAAAAGGTTTTTTGTCATAAAACCCTTGGGTTGTTTTTTACAGTCTCCAACCCCCAAAAACCAGAAAAATTTGATTTTTTGGGGGAACTGAGAAAAAAATTTTTTGAGAGAAATGATTTTTAAAAAAAATTTTTAAAGGGAGGACCATTTTTTTTAAAGGGAGGAATGGGAATTTGCCCCCCCCCCCCAACTAATCGGGGCCCTTCTGCAATTGGGGCCCCAAAACATCATCAGAGACCCCTCCCCTGTTTTTCATTTTGATGAAAGTCAAACGTTTCCACTTTTAAAATCTGTTTTTAAAACCCGGGATGCGTTTGTCTGTAATGATTCCTCCAGCTGTGTGAAGGCCCGCCCCAGATATGACGGGGGTGGGGCAGGACAACCCCCTCATAGGGGCGTGGTGAGCGAAGCACGGGCCTTCATCCATTTTGGATACCCAGAAGTCGATTGGGCCCGGGGAAAAACACACCCAAAAACATCGGTTTTGGGGGACGCTTTTTAGCCGTGCACCATGCCCTTAAGTTTGGTTTCTGTGTGTTGTATGTGTGCCATGCTTTAAACTTTGGGGTTGGGTGAGGGGGGTTTAAATAAAGTTTGCCAGAGGTAAACCCATTGGGGTTCTGCCACATTTCTGCTGTTTGCGTTCCCGTCCCGGCTATTGGGAAAACCCCTACTGCTGTCACGTCGTGAAGTTTTTCCCACCGTAAATTTTAAAGAACTTTGAAGCAGAGAAAAAGTTTCTCCATTTGTTTAAATTCACCCCCAAGGTCCCCTTTTTCCTGCATTTTAATCTTTTAATTTGGGGGGGGGGGGAAGGAAAGTGCTGGTTTTTTTATTTTGTCCCGGGGGGATCGAGGTACAGAAAACTGTTGTTCTTTTTGAGGGCCCTTTAAATTGCGGGATCATGTTGAAGGAAATGGAGCATCCAAGGAAAATCATGTGAAAAAAATTTGGGGCCCTTTATTTCCCAAAACCTTGGGTCGAGGGGCACTAGAAAAAAAGGGTTTTTCCCTTTTCTTCCTCCCCGCCCCTTTTAAAATTTTTGCGGCCCAAACCCCTTTCCAAGGGCCCCCCCCCCCCCCCAAAGACCCCTCCCCCCCCAACCCCTCCCCGGGGCTTTCCAAGGGTATCCCCCCTCCTCCTCCTCCCGCTTCCTCCCAGCAAAAGGGTTCAACAAAAGCCCGACTTGCCTCAGGGTGATACACCCCCCCGAGAGCTGAGGGGGCCGCTTTGCACTTTGCCCGGGAAACCCCAAACCACGCCCAATGAAGACCGATAAAATTGTGAAAAATGTCGGCCTTGTGGATTCGGCGGAGGGGAAAGGTTCCCTGTCCGCACCCGTGTCCGTCTCCTCCTCTTTTTCGCTGGGGGGGGACCTGATGTTTCAGAGGTCCAAACGATCGTTCCCGAATAAGATAACCCCCAATGCTTTTATGCTGACAAGGGGGTTTTTCCGCACTGACCTTTTTTGGGGGTTTTTTCAAAATTTGGGAAGGATGGGCAGAGTCTTTATACCTTCCCCACTTCGGTGGGTCAACCCCTGTTTTCGACCCCCTGCTTGTTTAGGCCATTTTGTCACTTGTACTGCGTAATTTGGGATTGCGCTGTGCCACAAAAACGCTGGAGGGATGTGGGAGGCTGGGAAATTTTTTGCGTGTTGCCACCCTCAACAATGAGACGGTTTTTAAAGGGGAGGCCGGGAAATGACGTTGCAACGCAGCCCGGGGCCCGGGACCCAAGTTGGGTGTGAAAGGCGGGGGTACGAATCAGACCCCGAGCCCTTTCCCCAGCAGGGGGAGTCCAAAACCCCAAATAGTGCTTTTTTGAAAATTTGGTTTGGGCGACAAGGTTCATGGGCTGTGCCAAAGGGAAGGGATGGGGCTTCAGCCTACCGGGTCTTAAGGGGGGGGCCAGCAGATTCGACCGTTTGCACACCAACCCTTTCCTGGCACAATTTTTTTTGGGCCCCCCCGCCAGGCTCGTCTTTGTTTCGGAGAGCCGGGCCAAGCTCCTGCCCCCTGTGGTGGACGGTCTTCAAGGGTGATTAATTTCAAAACGGCCTGGTTTTTTTTTCTGGGCTCGTTTTTGCAAACCCGGGGGCCTTGGGGGAAAGAAACCCCCCAACCTCCCCGCGGTTTTTTGAGCGCCCCGAGCCTGGAGCCCACCGTCCCCCCCAAAAAGATATCCACCCAGCCCCAACCCCGTGGGCTGTCACAGAGGGTATAGCAGCCTTTGGCCCTTTTACTAGCCCCTGTGTCGGGTTTGGGCAGATGGATTTTCCGGACACAAATGCAGACCGCGCTTGGGAAAATTTTTGATTTACAGTGGCTGGCCAGGGCGGGACGGTTTTTGGCCAAAAAAAATGGGCCCGTCGGCATTTGGGATTGGGGGAGGCAAGGGCCATTGGGCGTGGGGGAAAAACCCAAAATTTTGTCCAAAACCCGCGGAAAAAAGGGGGAAAATTTCCAAGGCCCAAAAACCTGGCAAAGCCGACATTCATCTTTTGGGCTTTGGTTTGGGTTTTGGGGTTTAAAATGTTTCTTTTTGCTCCCAAAACCGGAAAAAGAAAAGGGTGGCTAGACTGGCCGCTGTATGGCGTGCAGGGGCTTAAAATTTTTGGTTTGGGGAGGGGGGGAGGAGGGGGGCCCCGGGGGGGGGCCAACCCCGTGGGGGGGCCCCGAAGGCGGGGCGGGGGGTTCCCTGGTTTATGACTTGAGGGGCCCTGGGCAGCTGAGGAAAGCTTGGGGAGGAGGAGGAGGAGGCGGGGGACAGAGGGTGTGGAAAAGTGGTTTTTGGGAAAAACCCCCCCCATAGGGTGTGGCCCTTTTTTTCCCAAATGTTTTCCTCTTTTTAAAAACATGAATTTTGCCCGCATGGGACTAACACTAAACACCTAAGGGGTTCTTGCCTCTTGATGGTTTTTCGGCAAAGGGGGCATTTTGACTTTGGGTTTGGGGGAAAACAGAGGCTTGCTCGAAAAAGGCCCAGGCTTGAGGGTCCTGGACCCTTTTTGAGGCCCAAAAAGGGGAGGAGCTGGGTTTTCTTGACCGGGGGCTGGCGGAAAACATATCAGCGGGGTTCTTCCGGGCCCCCCTCTCCCTTTTTGGGCGGGACCCGTACTGACATAACCCCCCCGTCTTCCTCCTCAAACCAGTGTTTAAGCGTGCAAACAAATTCTGCTTTAAAAGAAACCCCGGCGGATCCACAAAGTTTGTCATCATCCCTCATCCACAGGGGGGACTTTGGGGTTGAAAATTTTTGCATCCAAGGGGCTGGGGTTACAAACAAGAGGCCTGCAAGGCATTTCCCCACCAACCGGGGGTTTTTTTGCCGATTGACCCCGGGTTCCTTTTTTTCCCCGATGGCCCTCGGAACTGGGGTCAGGCAGTCAAAAAAACATTCTCTTTGGGCCCCTTTTATCTTTTAACATGCCTTCTGACCCCCAAACCCATTTTTTTCCCCCCCAAAAGGGGTCTTAGAAAATGGGTTATCCAAAAGTGGTGGGTACAGAGTTGACATTTGGGGCTGCCTTTGCTTCATTTTGGACAGTTTCTGATGATGTGGTTGACGGGAAATTTTTGGCTGGTGACTTGGGAGGAGGGAGGGAAGGGGCCCGCCCGGATGAAGGGGTTTCATTTTAAACCCCTGAGAAAAAGATTTGGACGTGTTTGTTATGAGATTCACCCGGGCCCTGACCCCGCGATGCAGGCCTGACGGTCCCGCAACGACGATTTCCCCTGGCATTTCGTTGGGTTTCGCCAGCACTGGAAGGAGCACCTTCTCCGAAACCTCTACCTCCATGTCCTACCCCCCTCTTTTTCTCGCTTTCCACCCCGCATTTCGCCCATTTTTCAGAAAGATAAAAATTTTAAGGGATGGAAGAGTTTTTGACAGTCTCTTATTAAAAGCGGCCCAAAACACAGCCCATTTCTTTAAAACCCCCTAATTTCCTTTCAGCCAAAATTTGGATTAGAAACTGAAAAGTTTCTAGCATACCCGTGAAAAGAGTCTGGTGGAAGAAAATTTTAAAACAAAAAAAACAGTGTTCTTCCTTCAGTCCCGGGATTTTCAAATGCCCAAGGGAGGACTTTTGGAATTGATAGTTTTCAACAAAAATCTTTCAAGTGGTATCTGCGCCCAAAATGAGGTTTTTAACGAGGAAAAAAACTTTTCAGAAGTTACACGGATGAGAAAAATTTCGTTTTTTTGCAGGCCCAAAGGGCAAAAAGGGGAAAAAAGGGTTTCTAGAAATTTTTTCTTTCAGAATTGGCGTAAAACGTGTCTTTTTTGGGAAAAAATAGGGCCACACCACGTGCCCCCTTTTCAGCCCCATTTAAAATTATACGGATAACCAAAAAGGTGGGGTTTTTGCAACCTTTTAAAAACAACCCCGGGGGACTGCAAAAATTTCCTGCATTCAAATTTTTAAATGCCCAAAGGGGGCTCTAAGGGAAAAAAAACTGGGGCCCCACCAAAGTAAAAAAAAAAAACCTATTTGAAAAAGTATAGGATTAATTTAAAAAGGGGTTTTTTTCACCTATAAAAACAACCCGTGGTGACTACAAAAATTTCTGTATTAAATTTTTAAATGAAAGGGGGCCTATGAACAAAAAATGGGCCGCACCAAAGTAAAAAAAAAAAACCCCATTTGAAAAAGTATTTTCGGGAAATTTTAAAAAGGGGGTTTTTTAACCTATAAATACACCTGCCCGGGGACTACAAAAATTTCTGTATTCAAAATTTTAAATGCAAAAGGGGGCCCCTATGAACAAAAAGGGCCCCCAAAATAAAAAAAAAAACAAAAACCCATTTGAAATGTATACAGTTAAAAAAAGGTGTTTTTTTTCACCTATAAATTCACCTGGGGGTGACTACAAAATTGCCCGTATTCAAATTTAAGTGGGAAGGGGGGGCTTTTTACGAACAAAAATGGTCCGCACCAAAGTTAAAAAAAAAACCTTTTGGGAAAAGTATAGGATAATAAAAGATGTTTTTTGGGACCTTTAAATACCCCCTTTGGTGGGCTACAAAATTGCTGTATTCAAATTTAAGTGCAAGGTGGCTCTATTAACAAAACTGGGCCGAACCAATGTAAAAAAAACACCTACTTGAAATGTATACGGATAATAAAAGGTGTTTTTTGGCACCTATAATACACCTGCGGAGATTACAAAATTGCTGTATTCAAATTTAAGTGCAAGGTGGCTGTATGAACAAAACTGGGCTGCACCAAAGTTAAAAAAAAACCTATTTGAAATGTATACGGATAATAAAAGGTGGTTTTTGCACCTATAAATACACCTGCGGTGACTAGAAAAGTTCTGTATCCTATTGTAAGTAAAAAATGGGTCTTTGAACAAAGCTGGGCTGCGCCAAAGTGAAAAACACGTAATTAAATTGTGTACAGATAATAAAAGGTGAGTTTTGCACCTATCAAATACACCTGCAGTTACTAGAAAAGATCTGTATCCTAATATAAGTACAGGCTGCACAAAATACAAGCTAATATTTCACCAAAAACTGGCCAAAAACTGTTAATAAAAACCCATTTCAATGCAGGGTCAAAGCAGAGTCTGGGCAGCACAATTATCCACTCTCGTTTCAAAAGCGTGCCTGCCTGTGTTCGAACGCCCCTCCCCTCCCCCACTCCCCTCTCTCCCCGCGGCTGTACAGCGCTAGATGCTCCTTTAAAATTCTCATCCTAAGTAACTAACCACAGAACATCTGTAATCTACCTAACTTCTCCTGTTCACAGCTAGAAGCATAGTTGTCTGTGTGAACAAAGAGAATAGTTTCGCTGAGCTGTTTTGAGAGAGACCGAGCACATGTCCTGCTCTTATGAGACACAGACACACACTGATCATGAACAGGAAGTGGTGTTCTATGTAAAACGAGGTCATGTGATTTTTCCAGCCAATCACATGCATACACATCCTAGTCATGACATCGCACACCCAGCTCACCCTGCTCTATTCTCTAAGCTGATTTGCTGGCCGCCAAAATGACAGGAAGTGCCGAAAATGGCGCGATATTAATAGATTATGCGCAGATTTTAACCTAAATTATTGCGTGATCGAAAAAATCCGATCAACATAAAAACCGTGCCGATTTGAACTTTGTTGATAATAATCGCTCAACACAAGGTGCGACGAACACTGTGGTTTCTTACATAATTCCTGCATTTGTGTGAACTCGGTCTTCCTCCCTGCAGTCTTAATTGCTCCCTGGCCAACGCCCGTGGCCAGGAATCTTCCAGCACTCCACTGGTTAATCTTGCTTCTTGTTGGTTTCTGTTGATTGACAGTCCTTTGTTCCTATCAGGTCTTCTGTTACTTCCATCCATTACCTTCATCCTTTTGTCTTCTGACAGGTATTTAAAGGATAATATACCTCTTCCCCTTGCCTGCTATAGGGTTTGTTTCTGCCTGTTAGCGTGCCTTTCTTCTTCTGTGCCTCTTTAGTTATTGGACTTAGCTTGGTTAATGACTACTCTTCTGCCTCCTGACTTTGTACTGCATCTCCTGTTAGTTACCAACTTGGCTTGCCTGACTCTCCCTTATTGTGTTCCTGTTTGTCTGTCTTCGTCTTGTGTTTCACATTGTTCAGTGCAGTTTGCAGTCTTCTGGTTGGGGCCGACCTATTAAGGAGTCGGGCACCCCAAAAGGCAGGGACAGTGGTTGGGACCAGCGTCAGGGCCTCACGCTGTCTGTGTCTTCCCGTGCACTCCTTACTGTCCCTAACAATATCCTTCCATTTGAAGAATTCAGTGATATGTGGTAAAACTATAACTGCATGTCCTGAGCATTGAGCTGTGACTAAACCTTGACAAGAACCCAATGTGCTGTTATTTCAGTGGTCTTTGATCTCCAGATGCACTTCAACTCCTTATTGTGGGATACATCACTCTTGTCTCTGACATCAGATGTGATGTTCACCTTTTACTACCAGATGGACACCGGCATTTCTAAATGTACAACTCAACATATACTTCAGGACATGCTTATTAACAACAAAAGAAAAAGCTCCAGAGACAGAGACAAAAAGATCCCATCACTACAGCCACTAGTACGAGCCAAGTTCACCAGGACTGTGTTGTGAACCTTTCCTCTTATGAGCCAGACAAATACGAAATGTCAATTCTCACCAAAGGTCTCTCTTTCTGTCACTCAGAACACACAGTATGAAACTATGCAGTGATATGGAGGATTTTTTTTTAGAAAAATAAGACTGAGGGAATATTTCTATGCCAAAGACCTTCCATACTGCACTGATTCTGAAAAGTGCATAAGTAAACTCACCCAAAAATCTACCTGGAACCCACAGCCTGGAACTAATGCAAAACTCGATAAATACATTGACTGTTTTAGGAGCAAAGTTAAATCCGAAATCCTGGAGAAACAAAAGAAACAAGTACACAACCTAACCCTGCAGGAACAGAATGCTATTGCGTCATGAAAGAAAATCAGGATATAATAATAAAACTTGCTGACACGAGGGGCACAACAGTCATAATGAACACCTCAGATTATGTCCAGGAAGCAAACAGACAGCTGTGCAACCCCCTCCATTACTCCAAACTTGAAAGTCACCACACAGTTATAACAGAGCACCTTCTCTCAATCACTTACAGAATCATCCAGGTGTTCTTTGGCAAACTTCAGACGGGCATGCACATGTGCCTTCTTGAGCAGGGGTACCTTGCGGGCACTGCAGGATTTTAAACCATTACGGCATAATGTGTTACCAATGGTTTTCTTGGTGACCGTGGTCCCAGCTGCCTTGAGATCATTAACAAGTTCTCCCTGTGTCGTTTTAGGCTGATTTCTCACCTTCCTCATAATCAAGGATGCCCCACGAGGTGAGATTTTGCATGGTGCCCCAGATTAATGTCAATTGACAGTCATTTTGTATTTCTTCCATTTTCTTACTATTGCATCAACAGTTGTCTCCTTCTCAACCAGCGTCTTACTTATAGTTTTGTAGTCCATTCCAGCTTTGTGCAGGTCTATAATCTTGTCCCTGACATCCTTAGAACGCTCTTTGGTTTTGCCCACATTGTAAAGGTTAGAGTCTAACTGATTGAGTCAGGAGTCTTTTTATAAAGGTGACTATTTAAGACATCTATCTTTAATGCAGGTAATGAGTTGATTATGAGCATCTAACTGGTCTGTAGGAGCCAGAACTCTTTTGGTTGGTAGGGGATCAAATACTTATTTCTCTAAACAAAATGCAAATACATTTATAGAAGTTATACTATGTGATTTTCTGGATTTTATTTTTGATATTCTATCTCTCAATGTTAAAATTAGCCGACCCTTAAAATTATAAACTGTACATGTCTTTATCAGTGGGCAAACTTACAAAATCAGCAAGGAACAAATAATTATTTCCTTCACTGTACCTTTCTTTTTTGAATGTGAGAGAATATACTCTATTTCTCTTATAAATCTGCCAAAAGCTGATCTCAATGAAAGAAACAAAGATATGTCAGCTCATCAATGTTAAGAAAAGGATGCGCGTAGTTGAAGCTAGGACTGGCCATACTGTATCATAAAAAAGAATAACGTGTTCAGAATCCCATAATAAAATTAGATTTTATTTAACATCCTTAAATACTGCAACAAAGATAAGATGTAGGGTGCTTTCACACAGTTTTAACTGCGCTCCAATTAAACTGCCTTTTTTTTTTTTTTACCAGCAAGCTGCTTTCAGTTTTCTAAAATGTACAGAAAGGTGTTTCAAGTAAGTAATCAATTACTGTGTTTGAAGGGTGCTTTCACACAGTGCAGTTTTGGTGCAGTTTTAACTGCGCTCCAATTAAACTGCCTTTACAGCCAGCAAGCTTCTATCAGTTGTCTAAATTGTTCAGAAAGGTTTTTCAAGTAAGTAATCAATTACTGTGTTTGAAGTTTTGTGGATACAAACACACTCCTTGATTACTCACTTTCCTAAGGGTGCTTTCACATGGTGCGTTTTTGATGCGTTTTTTTCAATGCATTTTTGTGCAGGAAGGCACAGCAATTAATGTTGTACATTGCTGCTCAAAAATTGCGGTAAATTTGCGGTAATTACCGTGATTTTTGCCGCGATTTTGTGCAGCAATGTACAGCATTAATTGCTGTGCCTTTCTGCACAAAAACGCATTGAAAAACGCATCAAAAACGCACCAAAAACGCACCGTGTGAAAGCACCCTAGCAGTTTAGATAAGTGAAAGAAGCTTACTGGTAATAAAGGCAGTTTAATTGGAGCGCAGTTAAAACCGCACCAAAGCTGCACTGTGTGAAAGCACCCATACAAAAAGACAAAGCTTACAGGCTAGGTTAGGCCTTTGAAAATAGTTTAAACAGAGATTTACAACACCTGTGGCGATATTGCAAAAGCACACCAGTAGGTTCAACACATTTAATACACGTGATACAAAAAAAAAGGAAATAAATATTCAGTGGTTAAACAAGTACATGTATAATGAATCTATTAATATTGTAACATTAAATCCTGCTATTGATTTAAATCTTTTGGCATATGGATGTCTAATAAGAAAATCCAAACAGTTAATTTCAAACAAGATGAATTAATTTGTCAATGCAATCTTATAAGCCAAAGAGGCGAAACATGTACTGCTGGGAAGTAAGCATGAAGTAAAACCAGCTAGCAGTATTGATCTTCGCTGTGTTCACTTACTGACTCTCTCCTCTACAATAGGCCCATTTTTGCCAAGGTTTATGCTCTGAAAAGCAGCAGATCAGCTCTATTGACGTTAAAGGGGTTGTCTCACTACATCAATTCATCTCACCTCAGTCCTGTTTTCTTGGTTTCACTTTTGAATTCAGGGGCGTGTTTACTGACTTCTACTGGCCTGATGAGGACACCAGGTCTGTAGCTATAGCGACCAGTGCTGGCAGCCTATCAGGAGAGATCGAACAGGTCTGTAGTTATAGAGAACTGAGGAGCTGATGCAGCCCATACATGAGGGGATATCTAGGAATCGGTAGGACATGGTTAATGGACACATATTGCAAAGTGACTTGTTTTTGCAAGATCTTTGACATTAAAAACAATCCTTGTAGTGAGACAACCCTTTTAATAGAAGTAGATCCAAGTAATAATCTGCACCTGAGACCTTAAAAAACCTGAAGCAGAAGTCTTGAGCTTCATAGCAGAATTTGTTTTTGCAAATCCTGACCATGTGAACATAGCCTTAGGCTTCGTGCACACGACAAAGGACAAAACACTCGTCGGATACTAATGAGAATTTTGCACTCGGTTTTTGTACTAGTTTTTGTCCTGGTTTTCATATTTCAGTCATTCCATTTAATTGAACACTACTATAATCCGCCCGTACGTGTCTTCTCTCAACCGTACTAACTATGTAACTATGTAAAATATGGCAGAAGTTTTTTTTACCCAGTTTTCAGATTTCAAATTCAACCTCAGAAAATCCATGCTGTAGTCTACAGCTCAGATTTTCTTATTGCAGTTTATGGGGATGATTTACAGTTGGATTTTTGTGGATTCTAAACACTGAATCCACTTAAAAAATCTGACAGTTAATCACTGTCGTGTAGTTATAGCCTAAAAGTTTTCTCAGGCCATTATTGTATTTACATTACATTACATTTACATTTTTCGGATTGGTAAAACCTTTTTCTTTTGTGTCAACATGACTGAATAAGGCCTTGTTCTTTCGGAACATATTGTACTTTTCATTTTTATCATTTTGGGATATGCAAATGTTAGCAATAACTTTTATTTAAAGAATTGTAACACAATGCCTATGTTTTATTTACTTTACACATTTGGGGATTACACAAATAGTTGAAACCAGAAGTTTACATACACTATATAAAAAGACACATCTGCATGTATTTCTCACAATCTGACATGAAATCAAAATAAATAAAAATTGTGACCTGTAGCACATATTCCCATTGAAAACAATGGAACAGTGTAGCGCATATACTTACAGACACAGATTTCAAATCAGTGTTGATTAAAAAAAAAAAAATGTATTCAATTTTTTTCATTTTTTCCATGCATTTTTAGCAGGAAAAACATGTGCATCCTAAACTGCATTAACCCCTTTCTGACATTTGACGTATCAGTCCGTCATACAGTCAGTAAATGACTATGTAGCGGGATTGCTCCGCATTCCTGCTACATAGGAGATGGGTGCTAGCTGCCAATTGCAGTTGATACCTGCTGGTAACAGCAGGGAACAGAGCCGACTCCGTTCTCTGCTGTTTAACCCCTCAGATGCCATGGCGGGCAAGGCATCTTACTGAGAAACGGTGAAACACCATGGTGCAATCCTGCGGTGCCGATCAGGTAACATGGCGGCTGAAAGTCTTGTGAAGGCTTCCATCATCGCCCTGTTTCCTGTTATATTTATACACCCTATTGCATTGTTAATATAATGCACTAGAATTTTCTAATAATTGCTTCCCCTAGTGGTTATGTTCCCCCGGGGGATGGGGTGGGACTAAAAGTATTTGTAAAATGAAAAAACAAATGTTTAAAAGTTTAAAAGAAAAAGTTAAAAGTTCAAATCGCCCACTTTTGACATTTTTTCGCCATGTCCATAAAAGTCCATTCTGTTAAAATATTACATCATTTATCCCGTGCGCTGAACGTTGTGGAAGAAAAAACTTTCAGTTGCCAAAATTGCGTGTTTTCTTTTGTAATTTCACATCCCCTAAAATTTGGAATAAAAGTTGCATCTACCCCCAAATGGTTCCAATAGAAACTACACTTAAGTTTGCAAAAAATCCACCTTTACTTTTTTCCTTAGGTGGAAGAACAAATAAGTTATTGATTGCAGAAAATGGCACAAATTTCCAAAATAGAAAATGTTTGGAATTTTTTTTTTACGGTACTGAAGCATAATGGAAAAAAAAACTCTACATATTTGGTATCACCAGAATTATGCCAACCTGCAGAATATAGATAACACATTATTTATACCAAAGAGTGCACCATAATAGCAGAACCCCCTGCAAACATGGCGCAAGTACGTTTTTCTCACATTTCTCCACAGTTAGAATTTTTTTCAGTTTCCCAGTGTATCTTATGGTACGGTGAATGATCCCTCTAGAAAGTAAATCATGTCTCCCAACATTAAAGCCATCCTATGTCTATGTAGGTGGAAAAATAAAAAAGTTATGGATTTTGGAAGGCGAGGAGGGAAAAACTAACGTGGCAAATTTTTTGCGCACGTTACCACTGTTTCCTGTTCATCTGTGCTTTACTTGTGCAAATAAAAAATAGGCTTTAGCAGGAAAGGGTTAAAATCCACTTGAAGAAAGAAGTGGAATATGCGGCAGAAATCCCACAGTGTCCCTCAGATTTCTGCTGCAGATTACATGGTGCATGTTTCCACAGGTAAAATAGGCTGTGTGGATCAAGCCTATCCATTATTTTTGTCTCTCTGTAGCATTGTATTTGTTTTGAGAATGTGTTAAGATTTATTAACATTAAACTGAACCAGCTCTTTATCCCCTTACCGACAGGTGATGTCAGAAGGCAGAGGCGGGACGACAGATAGGCAGAGGTAGGCGATCGCCTAGGGTGCCTACGCCTAAGGGGCGCAAGCATGGGCCTGAAGCGCCGGCGGTCTCTTTGACCCTGCCCTACAGACAGTGTCGGACCCGCTCACCGGAGGATCGCTGGATCCTCTGGTAAGCCGCAGGGCCGACACAGCGGGGTCGCCGGGTCCTCATAGCGCTGAGGACCCGCCGCGGCCCCATGCGGCTCAGCTGGCAGCGTCGCGATGAAGTGATGTCATCGCGACGCTGCCTCTCCTCGGGCGCACATCGCGTCACAGGCCGCGCGCCCGAGGAGCTGCCGGAGGAGCGCGCGGCCGGAAAAGAAGAGGAGCGCGCGGCCGGGAAGAAGGTACGCCTATACGCCTGCCAGTGGCCCCATACGCCTGCCTGTGGCCCCATACGCCTGCCTGAGCCCCATACGCCTGCCTGTGGCCCCCATAGGCCTACCTGTAGCCCCATACGCCTGCCTGTGGCCCCATATGCCTGCCTGTGGCCCCCATACGCCTACCTGTGGCCCCTATACACCTGCCTGAGCCCCCATACGCGGGCCGGGGGCCCCCCTGCACCTGCCTGTGGCCCCCATATGCCTGCCTGTAGCCCCTATATGCCTGCCTGTGGCCCCATACGTCTGCCTGTGGCCCCCATACGCCTGCCTGTGGCCCCATACGCCTGCCTGTGGCCCCATACCCCTGCCTGTGGCCCCCATACGCCTGCCTGAGCCCCCATACGCTTGCCTGTGGCCCCCATACGCCTGCCTGTGGCGCCCATACGCCTGCCTGTGGTCCCTATACGCCTGCCTGTGGCCCCCATACACCTGCCTGTGGCTCTTATACGCCTGCCTGTGGCCCCCATACGCCTGCCTGTGGCCCCTATACACCTGCCTGAGCCCCTATACGGCTGCTTGAGCCCCCATACGCCTGCCTGAGCCCCCATATGCCTGCCTGTGGCCCCTAGCTATATACCTGCCTGAGCCCCTATAGCTATATACCTGCCTGTGTGCCCCTATATACCTGCCTGAGCCCCTATAGCTAAATAACCTGCCTGAGAGTGACCCTATATCTATATACCTGCCTGAGTGCCCCTATATCTATATACTTGCCTGAGAGTGACCCTATCTCTATATACCTGCCTGAGAGTGACCCTATATCTATATACCTGCCTGAGTGCCCCTATATTTATATACCTACCTGTCTAAGGGGACAATATACATATACCTGCCTGACTGAGAGGGCATATCTATATACCTGTCTAACTGAGGGGACTTATATACCTATAATTAAGGAGTTACTGGAAATGTGAGGATTCTAAGATATTTGGGTCCAAATCTGCAGGGACGAGTATTGGCCAAGAGCAATCAGCGAGAAGGTGTGAACCGGATGGAGAAGAAAAGGGAAAGTGAACGACGCTGATCAGAAATGATGTCTCCGGTGAGTCACTAAATGTAACTGCAGTGTAATCCCTTATATTTCTGCAGAGCGTCTACATACAACTAGTATCTACCACTATCAGGTCACTGTATGGCGGTGGTATATGTAATCAGAGCCTGTGTACAGCTGATGTGGTGGTTGCGTTAGGTCAGGGTCTGGCAGGATTATTTGATCCTTAAGTAGTAATAGTTTAGGGTCTTGGTTTTGTAGGAGTGTTTTTTAGTAACAATCATTCGTCCGGTAGATTTGCTCCATGTATAGGTGGAATATTTGGTGACTGTTATTTAGGGGTATCACACTGTCATATGGAGGGGAGCGATTTTGAAAAAGCAAATTTGTCAGGGCTAATTTTCATTGTGCAGTGACTGCTGAGGTGATGGATGGGAGCTATGTGGAATATGCAGAAAATTAGTGACAGGACCTGGTGCAGGGGTGAGAGGAATTAGTGTGTGGGGGGCCATTTTTTGGGTAGTGAGTGGGGGGGGGAGGGGGCGCCATTTGCTGTACTTGCCTAGGGCACCAAAATACCTTGTCCCGGCCCTGTCAGAAGGGTACAACATATTACTAAATCGTTACTTTTTATTTCATATCTTAAATCAATATGGTCATCAAAATGTGCATAAACATATGCTACTTGTGTCTCTTGCAGTATAGTCCGTGGTGACTCATTTATTGCAAATTCAAGGAAAGTTCTCCAGTGATATCCTTATATCCTGATATCCATATATGATTGTGGAGAAGACATTCCTGCTTGCACTGCTTTAACAGCAGTCAGAGAGATACTTTACAGCAGCTTCATGCACATTCTGTTCCATAGACTTGTATAGGAGAGTTTTCACTATGAAAGGAGGGGAGAGAGGGAGCTGTGACATCTCCTCTGTGACTGGTGGATTCTGTGTTATCTGTACACAATGGTGTCTCCTTTCAGTTTGACACTGCTGTTACTGATAATGAGCACACTGCTGAAAAGCTCTCTAAACAGAACAGGAAGTGTCAGACAATTATTAGGCCTAGTGGCCAAAGTGAGAACTGCAGGACTTAAGAATTATTAAAAAAAATACTGAAAGTGATATGGAAAATTAAAAAAAACATAACCAAAAATTCCTAAAAAAATTTGTTTAACATAAAAATGTGAGTTAAACAATAAGTAATTTTTTGATGACACATTCCCTTTAAGTTTAAAAAATAAAGTTAAACATAACTGGTATTGCCAAGTATGACAAATTCAAATCTAATCAAGTATAACATTATATATCACATAAGAAAAAACACCCAATGCCTCACACAGGCCGGTAGATGGAGAAACAAAACGTTGTTTGTTCAGAAAATCGTGCCACAGAGCAAATTTATAAAATAAGTAAAATATAACAAAAATGTTAATCATTTGGTGTTGCCTGAATTGTCCTTCCTCACAAATAATTTTTTTTTGTTTTCACTGTGTATTAAGTACCGTATATAATTGAGTTTAAGCTGACCAGAATATAAGCAAAGGCACCTACTTTTTCCAGAAAAAACTGGGAAAACTTATTGACTCGAGTATAAGCCTAGGGTGGAAAATGCAGCGGCTATTGGTGAATTTGAAAAATAAAAATGGATACCAGGTATATATCCTCCCCAGGCAGCTTAATATCCCCTGTAGGCAGGTATAGGCAGTTAATTGTCCCTCATAGACAGGAATAGGTTCCCCATAGGCAGGTTATAGGTAGATATATGTCCCCCATAGGCAGGTTATAGGCAGGTATAGGTAGATATATGTCCCCCATAGGCAGTTTAATGTCCCCCATAAGCAGGTATATGTCCCATATATATATATATATATATATATATATATATATATATATATATATATATATAAATATATATATATATAATAATATATATATTATATATATATATATATATATATATAAAACTATGGCCTGCTCTGAAACATGTAAACCATGACTATAAATTGCAAGTGCAAGGCTTGGTTCATACAGTGTATTTCAGCACTTAAAAGTGTCAGCACCAAAACAGCACTTTCCTCGTCAGCAATTCCATGATTGTAAGAATGGAATTCCAACAAAGAAATGACACTGGATGTCCAAGGCATAATTTTCTGCCTAATATGCTTATAATGATCGGGATAGATAGCAGGCAGGGCTAGATAGTAAAGCAGTACCCAAGGATAAAATTCCGGTTGAAACCCGGTCTGACGCTTTTCGAGCATGTGGTTTATTGTTGAATGTGACCAAGAGCCCACCGGATCGAAACGCGTCAGACCGGGTTGCACCCGGATTTTTAGCCTTGAGTACTGCTGTACTATCTAGTTTGTACATTAAAGATTTCTCCTAGCAAGCATTCCCGGTCCGGATGTGATTTGCTTCGCCTCAGCCAGGCGCCGCCTCCGTCCTTTTGTTTGTATTTGTGTTGCCGCCAGAGCCACGGAGGATCGGAGAACGCAGTGAAGCAGGAGATCGTCAGCTGCATATAGATGATACGGCTGGAGTTTGAATTAGCAGGTGAGCCACTATATATGTTTCCATTTATTTACATCCTGGCCCTGCCTGCCTATATACTTAACCTGTCTGCCTACATACTGGCCCTGCCTGCTTACATACTGGCCCTTCCTGCCTATATACTGGCCCTGCCTGCTTACATACTGGCCCTGCCTGGCTACATACTGACCCTGCCTTCCTACATACTAGCCCTGCCTGCTTACATACTGGCCATGCCTGCCTATATACTGGCCCTGCCCGCTTACATACTGGCCCTGCCTGCCTATATACTGGCCTTGCCTGCTTACATAATGGCCCTGCCTGGCTACATACTGGCCCTGCCTGCCTAAATACTTGGCCTGCCTGGCGACATACTGCCCCTGCCTACTTACTGCCCGTGCCTGCTTACATACTGGCCCTGCCTGCCTATATACTGGCCCTTGCTTACATACTGGCCCTGCCTGCTTACATACTGGCCCTGCCTGCCTACATACTGGCCCTGTCTGGCTACATACTGGCCCTGACTGCTAATTACTGGCCCCACCTGGCTGTTTACTGGCCCTGCCTGGCTACATACTGGCCCTACCTGGCTGCTTACTATCACTGCCTGGCTACATACTGGCTCTGGCTGCTAATTACTGACCCTACCTGGCTAATTACTAGCCCTGGCCCTACCTGGCTAATTACTGGCCCTACCTGGCTAATTACTGGGGGCAGCCCTAGCTACCTGGCTGATTACTGGGGGCAGCCATAGCTACCTGGCTGATTACTGAGGGCAGCCCTAGCTACCTGGCTGTTTACTGAGGGCAGCCCTAGCTACCTGGCTGATTACTGAAGGTAGCCCCAGCTACCTGGCTGATTATTAGGTGAACCCCAGCTACCTGGCTAGTTACTGGGGGCAGCCCCAGCTACCTGGCTAGTTACTGGGGGCTATCCTATCTACCTGGCTAATTACAGGGGAAGGCCCTGTCTACCAACCAAATTAATGGAGGAAAGCCCTGTTTACCTGCCTAATGGGGGTCTACTGATTAACATGCCAATTATTCGCCATTTTTTAATTTCTAATTTTTAGGATCTACGCTGTTTGGGGTACAATTACTAACTTTTTACTACATGGGGCACCAAAGGGGCAGTATTACTATTTGGGGCTCTATGGATAGGAAGCATGTATAGATTTGGGAATTGATAGGAAAGTGCTGGAAAAGAGAGGAGTCTAAGATATATTTGTGGTAAATTCTGCAGGGACAAGTAGTGACCTGGAGAAGAAGACATTGCATGCTGTACTACACAGAGAAAAAAATGGAAGGGAACAACTCATCAGGGAAGACATCATGGAGATTTGGGACAGATGGAGAAGAAAAGGAGAAGAGAACAACTCCCATCAGAGATCATGTCTGCTGTGAGTCCCTGCTGTCAGGGGTTATATTACTTCTGTGTTGAATCAGTGCTGTATCAATGTGATAGTGACCTGACTACTGGTGATGTGATTGGTGGGGTTGTAGGTTATGTTGGTGCTTATGTAGTGTCAGTGTGGGCTTGTCCCTGATTGTAAAGCAAGTGCACACCTGACTCTGTGAGGAGGGGTTTCTCTGCACCACATTTTCTTTCTTGCTTATGTTTAGGGGGCTCTCACACAGAGTGGTTTTGGTGCATTTTTTGATGCGTCTTTTTGTGCAGAAATGTACTGCATTAACTACTCTGCCTTTCTGCACAAAAACGCACAAAAAAACCCCATAAAAAACGCACCAAAATACTCTGTGTGAAAGCAGCTTTATAGTGTAGTTTATTTTAGAAAGTGGCGAGGTGCGAGAACAAGGGACATTTTTTAAGCGGATAATGTATGTGGGCTGGTGGCGGCTTTGTGCCAGGGTTGATTTTTATTCCCAGTCCGGCACTGCTTTACACTGTCTGAGCATTAGACAGTATTGATAAATATGCCCCAATGTCTTTAAAGTGCTCTGTTTTTAAGATAAAATATTTGTATGCAATTTTTTATGTAGGCAATGTTTTCTTATATTTGTGGGGAAACAGTCACTGGACTGTTTACACAGTGAAATTTGATTCAGATTTCAGTGTGTAATCTGTGTGTATTCCACACAAAAAAATCCATGTGAATTCTGAGTGGAATATATGTCCCATCACATTAAACGGAAATCTGCAACTGATATGGAAGGATTTGTGTATTTGCAGTATGGAAAAAAAATAATTTACATGTCACTTATTGATGCAGTTTCCATGGGAATTCTGCTTGGAAGTCATGCTGGGTAGTTAGTCAGGACAGATTAGTCCAACTAAAAGAGGTTAGTCTGCATCCAATTCCATAATGAGCTCTGCTGCACAAAATTAAATTCTGTAAAATACACAATGCCTATGGATATGTTCACATTTAGCCAAATTGCTGAAGAATGTGTCTGTAACAATTCCGCTATTCTCTGGAGCAGGGGTCTGCAACGTCGGCTCTGCAGCTGTTGGAAAACTACATCTCCCATCATGCCCACTGATATAGATTATATAAATGATTGATGGGAGTTGTAGTTTCCCAACAGCTGGAGAGCCAACATTGCAGACCCCTGCTCTGGAGGAAAATCCTCATCAACAAATCCACACAAAATCATGCAGATTTACAGATTTATTCTGCAAAAATAAAAAAGAAACAAAGTACTATACGTATCTATGCATGTTCCCATAAGCTTTCAGTTACCGCCACTTCTGTCTACGGGGCTCCTGATGCAAGCCCCGAACTCTAGTAGCTATAAAGCAGCCGGGAGAAATTCCCTGCCTTCATATTGCTAAACTTCACAAAAACTGCAGTTTAATAAAGTAATACAGTGCTACATGTTTACATTTCAAAATAGCAACTCAACATTTTGTCCCCTGAGTAGGGGGTGGGACCACCACCTATGAACAGATTGCACTTGTGTATATGTTGGTGTATATTGTGTGTAATGTATATTATATTATGTGTATATGTTTATAGGGAGTTAAGTGACTCAGCACTTTAATTAGTTCAGAGGGTACTTTAAAGGAAGAAAGCATTGGTGGGCCTGCAGCCAATCAATGTGAAGAGAAGGGAGGGGCTGCAGGTCCACAGTTATAAGAAGGGTCTGCTATATGCTAGAGTCAGTTGTGTTGTTTAATGTTACCTGTTGTAACTGTTGAAACCAGAGTTAGTGCAGTTACAGGGTCACTTGGCCAAAGCCGGCTATGGACCAAGATCAGACAGTCCATATCCCCCTGGATGAGAGTACACACTGAGGAGAAGAGAAAGATTGAAGGTGTAAGCTGTATATCGAGGTGGGCTTCCCATAATGCAGTGAGGTCACAGATGAGAGAAACATCATCATTATCCAGATACCTCAAGAACACATACACAGAGACACAAAACGGGACCCTTATGCTATGTAGTGTGCCCCTTTACTAAATCCTCTGGATTTACCAATGTTTTACCTATCAGCGGACTGCTATTTACCTAATTAAAACCCTAGGTAACTACGAAAATAGTGTGGATGGGTATTTCTGGTGTGCGCTCGCTTTGTAGCACAAGGGTTTACAAACCTCCAAAAGTACCCACTATTCCCAGAGTGCCATTAACCAATTAAAGAACAAGATCAAAATTACCAACACCGGTGTAGGACTTGTTCCACAGTCTGACGTGGACGTTACCGCTGGAAATGTTCGCATAAGGCCTGACTCTAGACCAGACCCTAACTAATCTGTCTATTGGCCTAACCAATGTCTCTATCTGGCTGGCATGCATGCTCACTGGGCCTGGGTTTTTCCTTGGCCAATTTTCAATCACCGGTTTCAGACGGGGTTTCCTTCCTGTCAACATCCAATGTCACAGAAGACGTTCACTTCGCTTTAACACTTTTCCTCTAACCGCAATGAGACAGCAGATAACTCCCTCTGATTTCCACAGGTTTCAGTCCCCAGCATACACACCCACAGCTGTACTTGTGATTAGCAGGAAAGCTGCTGAGAGAGAGTAATGGTGTGTTTCTCTTGCAGCTTTGTTGATCTTCTCTTTCTGGCATTCTGACTCCCTCTTTCCCAATCCGAGCAGCTAACAGACTGGCTGATTTTCTTTAACTGACTCTGTAACTATGGTTGCAGCCCCTCCCCTGTCAGCTTCTCTGATTGGACAGCAGTACAGGCACTGCTGCTCTGCAGTACATGTTATTGACTGGAAGATCCAATCAATTGTCATGAACATTTTACTGGTAAAACCCCTATATTAGTGAAGTGCATTCAGTGATTGGTAGACTAGTAGGGAGGTATAGTGCGGTACTACATGATCTGTACCGCACTTTACATGTGCCAGGATGAGCGGTTACTTTGGGCACCAGGTGAGGACTCCGTTTTCTTTTTCTCTGATGCATTGTTTATAAAGTACAGGACCCAAGGAGGTGCTTGGCCTCATCATGGAAAGCAATTTCCAGCTTACAGCAGCTCTTTCTGATGTTATATGTAAGGAGTTGCTTTAGTTGTATTAGTTATCTGCTTTATTTTCTTTAATCTTAATTTTGCAATTTGTTGGGGCACATTTTGCGGCTTTGGAAACAATTATCAATTTCCAATAGAGCTCAGGCTTCAACATACAATGGTTTCAACATACAGTGGTTGTCCAAGAATCAATAAATGTATGTATTAGAAAATAGCTGTATTAGTGTAGGAATATTACTTTAAAATATTACTTTTGTAGCATATTATCCTTAATGTCATAATGTACATACATGCAAGAATAATATAAATATATTCAAGCTTGCTTGTGCATAAACTAGCAAATTTCAGGCTATATTCATTGTAACTGAGAACTGCTCTAAAACTAATTGCTTTGAATGTGTCCCACAAATAGTAAGTCACTGCTGTATTTATTTGTGATAAAATGGATCCTCTACCTCAGACTGCATTCATGCAAGAGGGAAGGAAATGTGCTTGCAGCACTATAATTCTCAAATAGGTTCTGGTTAAATATTAACAATTTACTTCAAAATCTTGACATTTGGAAATGCACCAGGCGTGAATAGACTCAATTAAAAAATGAACTATTCATTAATGGATAAGTATTCTGTAATGCATTTTTGCTGTTAAAGAAAGATTTCTATTACTTACATTTAAGAGAACAACATGACATATGACACAAATATTGTATATGAAGGGTTGTCCAAGGTTTCCTTGACAATTTCCAACATACCGTAAGTAGTTGCCAGGTACAGCAATATTTTATTTTACTAAATTATACATATGGCTCACTTCCAAATAGGATGTCAAAGCTTTGTTACGTTGTTGTATCCACCACAGAAAGAGTATGCAACCTTTTAAGGTCTGAGGGCCATATTGTCAGATTGTTCTACTTCAAAGAACCACAGTAATATTCCAAACACAAATAGGTTGAACAGAGATTACTTTTCTTTTAGTTTTTTTGGGGGGTGGCTTTTTCAAGGAGGGCACTCTGGATGGTATTATGCATTCTGGAGGACAATTTGCTGGCACTGTTAATAATGGGGGTACTCAGCTTGCTCTAATAATAATGGGGGCACTTTGATGGAGCTCTTATTACTGGGAGAATGGTTTTGTGATACTAAGTGGTTTGGGGGCATACATCGGGCAAAAGTTAAGGAGGTAGCGGAAGGTAAAATGGAAGGTTGCAAAGTCTTTGGGCGACATGTATGAACGGGACGGCACCAGTTTTCTGGTGTACTTTGAGCAAAAAGGAATGTATGAACAGGTGCACTCCAAACTTTGGCAAGATAAGTCACTTTGTAATGTGCCAAAGACCCTTTTGCGCCAAAGATTAGGGGTGTTCTGGGGGAGTGTCCTACCACATTCATAGAAGTAGACGCATTTATGATTCTATGACACCAAATCTATGCTCAGAACAGTTAGAGCAGCCAGACCAAGTTAAAGGTGGTGCCTGAGCCTGAGTTGTCATATTGGCCCTATAATGCAGCTGTATGTATTACCTGCAGAAGAACAGGTTCATACATTCTGCCGCTTTCTACACTTTCTTAAAGCGATTTAGAACTGGCCTGTCATCACCAGGATTCATAAATGTTGCCCTCTGTGTGTGAAGGAGGGGGTCGAGGACACTAAATGGCAGAGTGACGTGAGAAACAAAGTGTCAGGACCTTTTTGGAGCCATATGGGAATTACAAAATAGAAGGGTTCCAGAGAAGAGATGGCAACACAAGGCAATAGGGCATAACTAGAGAAGCTAAGGCCCCATAGCAAACTTTTGCATGGGGCCCTGTCCCTATAGGCCTTGAACATTTACCGCTACCTCTTACCTGTTAATACAAGGAGCAGATACCTCACCATATATATGACTGTCATACTGCTATCAAACAAATCCCACTATACTAAGACCAACATTACCAATAACGCTACTACATAAGGACCTAAATATATAGCCAGAACATTCTAGTGCAGAAACGACAATTCTGGCTCAGGTAAACCACTTTGAAAGTGGTTTACCTATTCCAGCAGTAATGCGCCTGGAAATGCCGTACTGAAGCTACAAATCTATAGCTTTGTATAGTTCTAGTGCGCCCGCCTCCCTCATGTCCCCCGAAATTAGGCACATTACAAAGTGCCATGAGCGCTCTGTAATGCGGCTGATATTGGCGTTCGGGCGATTAGAAACAATAGCGAACGGTGCTGCGCATGATGTCCGGCTGAAAAGATGCCAGACTTCTGGCAAAGCCCCATTCAAACATGTTGCTCATAGTGACTGAATAATACCCTTATATTATTACTGAGTAAAGATCAGTATACAAACGACCTTTGTCCCCATACAGTGACCATATAGTGGTAGATCCCAGTTGTACACAGGCTCTGCAGACTGTATATTACCTGCATACAGTGACCATATAGTAGAAATTACCAGTGTACACTGGCTCTGCAGACATATAAGTGATTACAGTGTTGTTACATCCAAGGACTCACAAGTGACATCTTCTCTGCTGAGTCATTTCATTTCTCTTTTGTTCTGCATCTGGTCTAGAATGCCATGCTGACTTTTCCCGCCACCACTTACATGAAGAATTTTCACATGAATATCTTAAAATCCTTTCTTTTCCAGCATCTCCCTCACTGTCCCTCACCTCTGTACAATTGTTCAGGGATGAGAGAGCAGGTGGAGGTCATAGCTAAAAGGCATAGTCTCCTAGAGGGGTGGGGTGAGAAAAAGAGGCCAATCCCCTGAGGTTGTGCTACAACTTATGACTTTAGCCTGTACCCCTCAAAATTATTTTCTGTGGTCCAAACTCCTTCCCTTGCACCCAGAAGATCAGCCACAGACATGATGCATGATCTTGAGGGAGTGCAGGTAAAAGAGTTTAGAACTCTCATGCTTTTTGTAGTGTTTCTGTTTTTTCTCCAGATTTCCTCGTTGGACTATGATGAATTTATAAGACCATGTCAGACTAGCTTTGAATCAATTTCTTTAATAAATGGTCAATGATGGCTGGTGTCGGGGATTATTTATTTGAATAAAGTGTTTTGTTGTATTGTGACAGTGTGTTTCTTCAACCATTTTATTCCAATGTTATTAATAAGGGAGTCTGACAGACGCCTCTGTATTACTAGCGCTAGGGCTTGGTTTCAGCTGTGGGTTGAAAAAAAACACCGCAGGCTGACACCAAACCCTAGCTCTAGTAATAGAGAGACATCTGGTAGACAATTCTTTTACCCACACTGGAAAAAAAATGCATGGAAACAAACACTCCCTGACAATATCCTGTGTTGACCATTTTATTAGACGCTGGTCTGACATAGTCCAACAGAGAAAACAGCAAAATACAAAAACACTGATCAAAATTTGAATGACAGCTTTCTAAAGTGTCTAGGGCAACAGGGATACTAAATATGGCACTATATCCCCTGTTTTGACAGGAAGCCTTTGCAGGTAGAACCCAACTTAGTTAGCCAAACACTTACTATTAGATAGGTAGCCCCCCACACTCGGTATCGAGGTAGATAGGCCACCCAATATAAGGTCAGACCCCGATAGGTAGAGCCAGTAGTAGGTAAGTTCCCAGTTAGGCAAGCTCCACGTACATATGCTTTAGCTTGGTTGCCAAGGCCCCAGGTAGATAGGTACAAATGCAGGGAAGGTCACAGGTAGGTAGGCAGGCAGGCACTAAGACCTCATGTAGATAGACAAAGCTGTAGGTAAGTAGTCAGACAGGGCCCCAAGTTAGGTAGGTAGGTAAGTATTCAGACTGGATCCCAGGTAGGTATGTAGGGGCTTCAGGTAGGTAAGCACCATTTAAGTAGGTAGTCCCGTATTAGAAAAGTTAGTAGGCCCTAGGTAGGTAGGCCCCAGGCAGGTTGGTGGGTAGGCCCAAAGTAGGCAGGTTGAAAGGCCCCAGGTAGGTAATTAGGTTTACCCCTAGGTAGGTAGGTTGGTAGGCCCCAGGTGGGTAAATAGATATGTCCAATGTAGGTAGATAGGCAGGTAGGCAGTAGGTAGGCCCCAGTTAGATAAGTGGGCCTCAGTTAGCTAAGTTTGGTAGCAGGCCCCAGTTAGGAAGGTGGATAACAGGTAGGTATGTGGTAGCTTGGGCCAAGGTAGGTGTTAGGTAGGACCCATAACTTAAAAAAATAAAATAAATTCACCTTTCTGCCCATTCACCCGATGACTGCCAGGCCCGATGTAGACGGTGTAGTGATGTGATGCCATTGCGCAACATATTCAGGACTAGCAGCCTTATACCTACTAGGCTGAATAGCGGGGCAGAGCACCAGCGGCTAAGGACTTTACCTGTTCCAAGGATGCTCCAAGAGGTAATGGGAACATATCACATAGATTATGCCCCCCTTGCTGAGGACAGCACAAGTTTGTGACAGACATGCTGTTTCCAGCGCTGTGTCCCTTATTCTGTAAGATGCTGTAGTATTTAGTGTTCAAATCTGCAGTTTTTAAGCCAGAAAAGTGTCCTGAAAAGAGTCCGTTTTTTTCATTCTCCACCCATCTGAGGCTAGCCCTGCCCAGCTCAATTGATAAACCTATTACTTTGAATAGGTAGAAACATGTGAATAGCTGCCAGGTGGGTGGGGCTAGACTTTGGTGGGCGGGGCTAACACCTGCTCATGAATAAGATTTGAGTTTTAAAGGAAACCTGTCACATAGGTTATGCCACCCTGGCTGAGGACGGCGGGGCTAGACTCAGATGGTCGGGGTTTGAAAAAAAAAATGACTCTTTATAAGACTCTTTTCAGGCTGAAAACTGCAGATTTGAGCATTAAATACTCGAAAACTACAGCATCTTACAGAATAAGGGATACAGCACTGGAAACTGCATGTCTGACACTAGCTTGTGCTGTCTTCAGGGAAAAGAGTTCATTTGTTTATCCAGGCTCCTGTCATGTGGACGTAGCCTGTAACTGTACAACATACAAAGGTATTAAACATCTTTGCTAAAGAATCTTTGAGAAAGGAGAGTTCTCCCAGGCTCCCAGAACAATCGGCAAATCTCCCCAGTACCAAATGCATGGTGAGGGTTCAGAAGCTGTGCTTACACCATCCATTTTGGGAGTAAGTTGTAATGTAGAACTGGGTTCCTGCTGCAGTGGCCAGGATCAGCATCAGCTCCAATTCCAGCTGTTTAACCCCCGTTATGATGAGGTCAATAGTGGCCAGTAGGGGCATTGTGAGTGTCCTAAAACATTGTGTTATGTTTTACTCAGTAGTGCTGGTTTCACACAGCATTTTTCACAGCACATCACGAACTGCGATGCTTATTTTTACAGAGAAAAAAAAGTATGTTCCCGTCACTAATTTTACACGTATTCCACAAAGATCACCTCATCAGTACGCTGTCCAATGAAAATCACCTCTGACAAATAAACTTTTTCAAAAGCAATGATCTTTGCATGACAGTGTAACTCCTTATAAATAATAATACACCTTTATATGGAGTAAATATACTATGCTTTTGATAATTGCTAAAGAAAATTCTACAATACCAAGAAGTAATAGTATTACTACTTAACCCTATAATGCGTGACGTCACAAATCTACACTTTTACGTAATGGGGACCTTTTAGGCCCGTGTGCAAATCATATGGAGAAACTCATATAAATAACTTGTACAAGTTTATTTCAAGATTGCAAAATAAGATATGAATAATGCACATTTTAATTATAATTTTTTGTAGAAAACACCCCCAAATTTTTTTTCAAAATTTCAAACAAAGATATAAGGTATATAAATCTAGAGTAAACTAGCTGCAGCTACATTTCTTTTCTAACTTTTTCTTTTCAATTTCATTGATCTTCCAAACAGTTTTCACATTATCTTTTCTGAAGAACATTCTTTACAGCCATTTTCCCCTCAAGTGGTATAATATCGCTCAGTTTTCCTCTCTAAGTTTCTTGAACAACTGAAACAACACTTTCGTTTTCTTTCTCCTGGCTCTGGAATATCCTGAAACTGTACGCCACACCGTTTCATCGCTTCTTTAGTTTGCTTTGGCAAGCATTTCATGTTGCTTCGCTCCATCATGTGAGGCATTACAAGTTCATGGCAAAGGTCCTTCAAGAATAGGCATTTCCGGTCCTTCCTCCTTGTATGGAATTCTGGATGAGTTTCTGTATAAATAATGTATCAATTCAGGGCGGCTACATCAAGCATATTTGAAAAAATTACTACAGGCCAACATCTTGTTTGTCTCTTGCATGAATATTCTCCCACCATTTCATCCATTTTGTCTACACCTCCTTTAGTTTTATTGTAATACAGGATGATTTCTGGTTTCAATTTCCTATCATTGCTGTCAATACTGGAATCATGATGCAATATATAACAGATTTCTTCTTCTTCGCTTTGTAAGATACCAGTGTTGCTTTGTTGTTGAAACCAAAGACACTCTCATAAAGTGATCGCTGTGGATTGTGTTTCATTGCTTGAGGAATTTCTCGTCGCTTTGGCTTCATAGTACCAACAAGTGTAACAGCTTTTTCAAGCAGAAAATTGCCCAGTGCAACATTTGTAAAATAATTGTCCATGGTAATGTTTCTAACTGAATTGTATATTAGTACAGCAAGTGTTTTCACAATCTCAGACCCTAGATCTTTCTGTACTGGTGCCACAGTAGATAAGCCCATTTATGCCATAATAATTAGCAGAATCACACATCCAGAAGAATGTTATTCCATACTTGGCTGGTTTACTGGGCATGTATTATATGTACATGATAAAAATAGCCGGGGCCTATAAGGCCCCCGATCCGTACAGATGTGGTTTTCACCAAAAAAGCATTTTTACACCAAAATGCCTATCAAAATTATATGAACAACTGGATTTTACCAACAACGACATACTTGAGGAATACCTAGTTTCAAAATTCTAACTAAAGTAATTTTTGCAGATAATAGCAAAAAAGTAAACACTGTAGGGTTAAGGACCAAATAACACTGCTAAACCATGTGCGGCCACCACATGTGACTTTCAGTTACTGGAAGGTGGTAGATACCAGTTGAACACAGACTGTGCAGACTGTACAGTATATAAGCTCCATACAGTGAATATATACAGATGTAGCAGAGTACAGCTTGACCGTGGTACCTGCTGTGGGGGATGGTAAGTTACCTTGCTTTAGTATATAAGCCTCCAATATGTAGGAAGGCATACAAACCCCCCAGTAGATAGGTAGGCAGCTATGTACGTCTCATCCATAGGTAGCTAGGTATATTGCCCCTTGATAGGTAGTTATATAAGTCCCATTAGTAGTAATGTAAATAGGTACCCTTGGTAGATAGGTGTGTCTACATAGGTTCCCTCAATATGCAGACAGGTATATATGGCCCTCTGTAGACAGTTATAATAGTCCCCCACAGTAAAGAGGCAGGTATACAGGTCCCCTCAGTAGGTAAGAATAAGGCTACTGCCTCCCGAAAATTATGTATATAGGTAGATATATAGGTCAACATGGTAAATAGGTAGCTATATAGGTACAGCAGTGGATAAGTAGGTACACAGGGCAATCATATAGGTGGATATATAGCCACTTTCAGTAGCTAGGAAGATATATAGGGCCCCCCTGGAGGTAGGTTAATAGGTTGCTTTGGTAGAATGTACATAGGTACTCCCAGTAGGTAGGTATATAGGTCCCATAATAGGTTGGTAGGTGTATAGGATCCCCTAGTAGATTGGTAGTTTATGGGTCCCCCAGTATGTAGCTAACTATATAGGTCCCCCAATAAATTTGTAGTTATATATAGGACCCCCCAGTTGGGTTGTAGTTATATAGGACCCCACCATGTATGTAGGCATATAGGTTCCCCCAGTAAGTTATTAGTTATATAGGACCCCCTAGTAGGTAGGTGTATGTGTCCCCCAGTAGGTTATAGGTATATTGGGCTCCCAGTTTGTAGGTAGGTCTATATGTCCCCCAGTACTTTATAGGGCCCCCCAGTAGGTAGGTATAGTTGTCCCCAGTAGGTTATAGGATTCCCAGTCTATATGTAGGTCTATATGTCCCTCCAGTAAGCTATAGGGCCACCCAGTCAATAGGTAGGTCTATATATCCCCTAGTAGGTTATAGGACTCCCCGGTCTATAGGTGGGTATATATGTCCCCCCACTAGGTTATATGACCCCACAGTCTGTAGGTAAGTATATATGTCCACATTGGGTATTAGTATATAGATTTTCCCCAAGTAGGTATAGGTATATAGGCATATATTACCACCATCATCTCTATTTACTTTTCTGGGAGCTCCTGAATACAGCTGAGTGTGTGCACTCGGCTATATTCGGGAGCTCCCGTAGAAGTGGATGGAGAGGATGGCTGCAAGTGCCGCCCATCTCATTCTCATACATGGTCAGCTTGCAGCTAGCTGCGAGCGACCTCTGCTTGGCATTTTACCTTGTTGTAAAACCTCTTTAAAGGAGTTTTCCTGCAAAGCAAAATCTCCTTTGGACGCCGACTCACTACAAGCCGGTCAGTGAATGGGGAGAGGGCTGCACTTGGGCAGCTGTCCCCCTTTCATGTCTATAGGAGTTCAAAGTACAGATGATCATACATGCTCAGCTATATTTGAAACTGTAATAGAAAAGAATGGGGAGAACTTTGCAAGTGAGGTACTCTCTCAATTTTCCATCCTCTGAGGGTGGCACAGGTGTAATACTGAAAAAGGTCAAAATATGTGATAATAACCTCAAATTCATGAGAATAGTAAACATAGTAGTAATGCCATTACAATTATTCACACAGAGTTTGAAAATACCTTAGGGATTTGCTGCTGCATTTTTGCATTTCTTCAGTGCTGTAATGTCAAATTGACTTGTAATACAATCCCTTTTAGATTAAACTCTTCCCCTAACATTTTGGCACATTTTATTTGATAAAAGTTTGTTTGAATTCCTCTTTTATGCTCTTTTGCACTTTCTGGTAAGTTTAAAAGAAATGCCACCCGTGAGGAAGAACGCTGTGAGCAGAGCAGGGGTTAAAGAAACATATGAGAAAGAAGGAAAATGTCACACTGAGCCTACTTTCATTGTAGAAAATAGAGCACATAGCAGCCATTGGTGGGCAAGGTGAAATATGTTTATAGTTATTTTAGATTGCTCTATTTCCTTTATTTTGACTTTTTAATCACACTATCAACCATAAATTGGTAAGAAATATCTGAAAGGTGGACATTTCACTTTTTCTAATCGTAAAGCATGTGTCAGGAAAAGTGAAATCTAAGCTTAGTTTAGAATAAATATACCAGTCCATTTACATTAAACCAATTAGATTTTTCTTGTCTATTGCATGATGCATATTTTAGGAACGTGTCTTATTTTTTGCAACAAATGTCTCTAAATCAGTGCTTTGAATCCTAAGTTGCTCACAAGCATATAAATTGGACATCATACCAACATTGAATTAGTGTATATGTAATATATTTCCTAAAACACCAACATTAGTTATTGGCTAGCTATCAAAAAAATGTGCAAGCATAGATGTAGGCAACAGGTTCTCAGTGTATTAGGGTTGAGCGATTTCTTTACTAGAACTTTGGCTCCACCATTATACTAAGTAGGTATTGATGCATCAAATATTCCTATTTATCAACAAAGCATCTTTTTTTCCCTCTTTTTTTATTCTGGGTACTTCGTAGGAATAATATTGTACCAATGGGTCACGTGTAGACTAAGGAAAACATGTATGAAACTTGGGCAACACGCCAGTTCTAAATCTATATAGAGGAGTGTAGAATACGAAAGTATGTACCAAAGAGTGTAAAGCGCCAAACATTTTGGCGCATAGAGTGTTATGCACCAAACTTTGTCTCAGCCATGGTATGGATTGGCATGGCAGTTTTGTGCTAAATTTTGGTGCATTTTTGGCACATTTGTGGCACATTCAAAAGTGTTGTGTCTAGTGTAGACTGTGCCAAGTTTTGGAGTACGAGTATTCTTACATCTGCTGGACAGGGCTACGGCAGTTTTTTGGCTCAAAGCACGCCAGAAAAAACTGGCACAACCCAGTTCATACATGTCACCTTAAGTGCTAAAACAAAAAAAGTATCCACAGCTAGCAAATGGTAGTAATGAAATATGTCAAAACAGTGCTATTAAATTCATAGCTAGTATTCTGCTTCAGTAGAACCAGTTTGGTCTGACCAGAATTTTGCCAGTGGTCATAAGAAAATTGTAGATCCAATCACCAGCCTATTTCCAAACAGGAATAAGAAAGTTTATCATTCATTGACCAGGTACAATACATTTTTCCTGTCTGGAAAAAAGCTGATTGGTTGTACAATTGGCTTAAAGTTGATTGGTTGTACAACTTTCCTGCGATGTCTAGCAATAGTTGGATATGGTTGTACCATCTGTCATGAGTAGCGCCTGCACCGTTGGCTGTGGGTGCACTCGTTCCCTGCGCCCCTTAAGGCGCAGGGGACGTGTGTCGGGCCGCGGGCGCACTCGTCTCGGGCACAGTCACTTACCTCACCTCGCTCCTGTGTCTCCGCCTCTGACTGCCAGCTGGTGTGCGCCGGCTCTGTCAGATTTAAAGGGACAGCGCGCCGGTAACTGGTTTTGCCGGCCGCTGACCCTATATAAGGGTTCCACCCCTGGAACTTCCTCGCCAAATCCATAGCGCCCTTTACCTATGTGAGGAAGCCTTACTCTGTCCGTTTCTGCTATTCCCTTGTACCAGTCCCGTTGGCTCTTGTCTACTGACCTTCTGGCCTGTTTCCGACTACGACTCAGTCTACCGATTTCGTACCGCGTTGCACCTCGGCCACCTCCGCAAGCAAGTCACATCAGGGGTAGCGACCTGGTGGAATCCCGCCGCAGCAAGTCCACCCCGCTTTGCGGCAGGCTCTGGTGAAAACCGGGACCCACTTAGACTCCGCTCCCTGGTGTGGCCTGTACCACCGCTTGCGGTGATCCACTACCCCGGCTCATTACACCATCCCTACCCGAATCTATAGTGTAATATTATTGATAGCCTTAAAATATGTGTCAGAGAGTAACTTTCATGTTCCCATATTGCAGTATTTTGGTGCTTTTCTCTTTTGTGTTTGTTTCCTTTTTCCAAATCCAGAGGAGGCATGGGAGTAGGTCATGTGGTCAGATGAGACCAAAATAGAGCTTGTAGGTATCATCTCCACTCGCTGTGTTTTGAGGAAGAAAAAATATGAGTACAACCCCCAAGAACACCATCCAAAATGTGAAGCATGGTGGTGAAAATATCATACTTTGGTGGTGCACCTGATTTAGGGGGGCGTGCGGGAGGCGGAGTGCACTAGAAACATACGAAGCTATAGATTTATAGCATCACTAGAGCAATTATAGGCGCATAACAGCTGGAACAGGTAGAACACTTTCAAAGTGGTATACCTGAGCCAGAAATGTCGTCTTAGCGCTAGAATGTACCTGATTTATGACCTGATGTAGAGCGGGTTCATAAATCAGGCACATTCCATGCTATTATAATATGCATGAAATTTGGTGTTTAAACGTCAAATTTCATACATGCCGCCCTTTGTGTCGTGATATCATGGTGTGTTATTTCTGTAATTCGTTTTTTTTTATTATAGCCACAATCAACTAAGCTTTGTTTAACCAGATGAAACAATGAAAGTTGTTTATGTCAAGGGGACAGGTGCAAGTATATTCCTCCTCCTATGTGCAACAGTGGAATGCCCAAGAATTAAATTTGTACTCTGCAAGCATACAGCATCCTGGCATCAGAAATTACAGTTATACTGTTGCCTCAAACTATATTAAATCATCTTTTAAAAGAGAAGGTACCCCAGTGATATGAACTTAGATAAGAACTGTGTTTATCACCCTATGGCTTGAGGGCCCATGCACCTGCGTTTCCCAGAGCATTATGCAATGTGCACTTTGCCTATCTGTAGTCAGAGGTATTTGGGATCTGTAATAGCTAGTGGTATAGAATCCAAGAGTACCCATGGAGGTGCAGTCTATTCTGCTATTTTGCTTCTGTGTATAGGCTGGGCATGCTTTAACAGAAAGTACCCCCTCAGAGAACCATAGTGGCACAGTAGGATTGTGAGCTGTCACTTTGATGCATTCCAGGTTGGTGAGACCCACAGTTTGAGGCCCCAGAACTTGGTCAAAAGATCACTCAGAACAGTTGTGCTACTGTTTAATAAATTCATGTGGTTAGCTATAATACTTGTGTCATTCTTTAGCGATATTCCTTTTGATCAAAGTACATTGGGCTTTTTGCTATGTTCAGCTGAGCAGATCAGTTTAAAAAGTAGCCATCTCTGTCTGCTGAGTCAATAACAAACCTATCATCAAAGCATAATGGCTACTAATGGAAAGAGCTGGAAGGCATTTTGGTGCCCTAGACAGATAAGACCATGTGTATCCATCTGCCTTTCCCATACATGTGCATGGAAAATCAATTCGTAACAACTTAAATAGAAGAAATGTACTTTATAATTTAAATTCTCTATGCTTCCAAATGCTCCATGAATCCTGATAACTTTCCTTTTACAGCCATTGCTATTTGCCCTACTTATCCTTTTCTTCAGTTGGTAAGCATCTTTTAATGCACCTGATATTTTGGCAATGGAACTGCACAGGCTTCTTAGAATTCTGGAAAAAAAAATTAACACTATATAGTAGGAAGTTCCATCATTCTGATGGGGAAGTGCTCTTTGGACAGTATTCTTCTCCTACTAAATAGCTTGCCCATTTGCTTAGGTGTTCACCCGTTGCTGTAGCCCAGCTCCCTATTCTAGTGCAGTACAAAGGCTGGGTACAGGTAGCATTCAGGTTCCAAGTGGAGTACCATTGCCACTCTGCTGGCCATAAGGATGGGAGTTATTGTGCTTCCTGTTCTCTGTTGGTTTAGTGGTTAAGCATTGATGAGGCAATGTAACCACAAATGGTACATCATTTATTGTTTAATAAATTGTAGCCATAAAATTGCTTGTGTTGAAATTAGGAAAAATTGTTAAGTGTAAGGGTGCGTTCATACAGGTTAGGTCCACAATGGTTTTCCTGCAGCAGACTTGTAATGTAAAATGCACACTAACTGGTGCAGATTTAATATTGTGGGCTCGATGCTTGCAGCATGCTGTGAACCTGATCTGTTTGAACCTACCCTGAAGAGATGAATCACTTTGACAAGGGACAAATGTTAATGGCAGAAGACCTTGCTCAGAGCATCTCCAAAATATTTTGTTTTATGGGTTGTTACCAATATCAGGTTGTTTGTATCTACCAAAAGTAGTGGAGCAAATGGCAACTACTGTATGTAGGGGGAGCCCAAAACTCACTGATGTAAATTTGAAAGCAGATGATTACATACACAATATAAAAAGACCCATATGCATGTTTTTCTCACTATCTGACATGAAATCAGATTAAACCTTACCTGTTTTAGGTCAATTAGGATTACCAAAATTTGTTATATTTGCCAAATGCCAGAATAATGAGAGAGAGAATTTTTAAGTCATTTTAATTATTTTTTGCAAAGCTAAAAGTTTACATACATTTCATTAGTATTTGGTAGAATTGCTCTTAAACTGTATGACTTGGGTCAAACATTTTGGATATCCTTGCACAAGCTTCTCCCAATAGTTGGTAGGAATTTTTGCCCACTCCTCCTGACATAACTGATGTAACTGAGCCATGTTTGTAGGTCACCTTGCTCGCACCTGCCTTTTCAGCTTTGCCCATACATTTTCAATAGGTTGAGATCAGGGCTTCACGATGGTCACTCGCAAACATTAACTTGGTTATCCTTAAGCCATTTTGTAACCAGTGTGGCAATATGCTTCGGGTCATTGTCCATTTGGAAGACCCATTTCCACCCAAGCTTTAACTTTCTGTCTGATGTCTTGAGATGTTGCTTTATTAATGACACATAATCTTCTTTCCTCATGCTGCCATCTATTTTGTGAAGTGCACCAGTCCCTCCTGCAGCAAAACAACCCCACAACATGATGCTGCCACTCCCGTGTTTCACAATTTGGATGGTGTTCTTAGGTTTCAAACTTTCTCCCTTTTTCTTCCAAACATAATGATGGTCATTATGGCCAAACAGTTCAATATTAGTTTTGTCAGACCATAGAACATGTCTCCTAAAATGTAGATCTTTTTTCCTTTGTGCATTTTCAAACATTAATCTGGCTTTTATATGTTTCCTTTGGAGAAATGGTTTCTTCCTGGCAGAGTGGCCTTTCAGCTCATGTTGATACAGTACTTGTTTCACTGTGGATAATGACATAATCTTACCAGCTCCCACCAGCATCTTCACAGGGTCTTTTGCTTTTTTCTTGGGTTAATATGCACAGAACCCATCTCCTTCCTAAGCAGTATGATGGCTGGACATTCCCATCTTGTTTGTACTTGCGTATAATGGTTTGTACAGATGAACGAGGCACCTTCAAGTATCTGGAAATTGCAGCCAAGGATGATCCAGACTTGTGCAAGTCGACAATTCTCTTCCTGTTATCTTGGCTGATTTCTTTAGACTTTCCCATGATGTTATACACAGAAATTGTGTTTCTGGTGGGATTTAAAATGCATCAATACATCATACAACTAATTAACTCAGATGTTGCCAATAAACCTATCAGAAGCTTCCAAAAACATGACATCATCATATGGGCTGTCCCAAATTGTTTAAAGGCATAGTAATCCTAGTGTATGTTAACTTTTGACTTTGCAGAAAGTAATAAAAATGCTTTAAATATTCTCTCACTCTCATTATTCTGGCATTTGGCAAATATAAATAATTTTGGTAATCCTAATTGACCTAAAACAGGTAAGAAAAGACAAATATCTTCGAACAAATGGTGCTCACCCATCTAGTTGATAGATAGATCAGGGTATATTTTCACTGAATAAATGGGTCTCACACAATGTGCTTGGATTAGCTGTGGATCCAACAGCCCAGAGACATCCAGAAAGCAGGGAAATATCCAGCACCAACGTGGTAATAAAAGATAAACCCTTAGTTATATTTTCTTAAAAAATTCATAGATGTGCAATCCAAGGTAAAAAATGTATAGTCTCACTATGCATTTTTTACCTTGGATTTCACATCTATGATTTTTTTAAGAAAACATAAATAAAGGTCTATCTTTTATTACCATGTTGGTGCTGGATATTTCCCTGCTTTCTGGATAAAACAGGTCAGGTTTATTCTGATTTCATGTCAGATAGTGAAAAAACATGCATATGTGTCTTTTTATATAGAGTATGCAAACTTCTGATTTCAACTGTATGTGAGGAATAAAGCCTGTTTGGACCAGTTCCATGGAAAATGTATTGTTCAACAAGTTGAATAAGTTAATGCTAGTCACAGAGAATATAAGCATTAAAAATGTGTTCATAAGGTGTTTTAAATCTGCTGAATCCAGCTTTCACATACTATAGTTGATCCCCTTTCAGAAACTGGGTATTTATAAAAAATGTTTTCAATTCTAAATTTATTAACTGGCAATTTATCCTTGTAAAATAAAAACTTTTGATCTGTAACACCATTTGGAGTTACATGCCTAATGAAACTTTCTCTGTCATGCACCAACGGATCAACTGTTACCAGGCAAATTTAATTACAAGTTCCATTATTTTTTATTTGCAGCGCCTGAACAGGCAGTAAAGATGGTGGATTAAATCACATTTGCAGTGTTGTCATAGGTAATTAGTACTTCTAAATAATGGGGGATAACCGTAAAGATCACTGCACCATTAAGGTTTGGATGTATTGTATAGCTTACTCTCTTTATCTGTAACAACAACAGATTACTGTTTTCGAACAGATGACATTAACCTGAAACTTACCAGACTCCATTATAGATAAAATATTTCAATTAGATTTTTAGTTTGGTCAAGGAAGAAACATTCTGCAAATTCAGTTGGACCAAATGTCTTAGAAATTGAAATGATAAAACTTGTCATGATAATATTAATGTTGTTACAAGCACACAAGCAAAATGCTTTCAGCTTGCACATTAAACCATAATCCAAATAAGTGGTTAGCATAGCAATGTACCCTACTATCATATATTGATTTTGATTGCTCCATAACTGTCTTTTTCAATATCAACTTACATTTAAGAAGATTTGTAGCAATGAAGTTGACATGTTTAAAATATAGTTTAGCTAGTTTTAAAAGTCATAAATGCCTTAATGAATCGAATTATTCAAACTCAGTTATGGAGGAACAGGGCAATCTGTCACAAAGACGGGCCTTGCTAAAGACTTTGTTGTCTCCAAAGAGCTCTGGTTCAGCATATCACAGGTTGCTGTAAGAGGTTTATGAGGTTCCAAAATATAAAGGAGTAAACTGTATGTTTTATTTTAAAGGACTTAAAGAGACTTGTGCATATTATGTAAATGTAATATACACAACTATATTATGCGGGGCTGATGCGATTATGCATCATGTACTGATGGTCTACCTTACAGGGGTTGTCTCACAATACTGTTTCACGAGCCACAACCAGCTGTAGGCTCCCAATTTCTGATCAGACTTTGTGTGGGTCTACAGTTTTGATTGGCATATCCACTCTGCTATTCCTGTCTCAGTGAGATAACTGCTGGAGATTTAGAATCTGTAGTACACAAAACTACAGAACTCTAAGAATTAAAACTTTCCATTAACTTAAGGAACTAAGCACCTGTGCAAGAGATAAGACTCAGCAGGGAGTGACTCATCATGGTTGAACAGCAGCTCAAAGCCATCAAATAAGAGAAAGAGCAGGGAGAGGTGGTCCTAAACCAAGAGAAAAACATCTATATTATGCCAGCCTGATGCGATTATGCGTCATGTACTGATGGTGTACCTTAAAGGGGTTGTCTCACTATACTGTTTCATGAGCCACAACCAGCTTTACACATAATCTCCAAAAAATTGGGAATCTCGCAAGAGAACAAAGAGTGACTTTTGATCATTATATTTACAATTTTGCCATAGGCAAACTTAAACTCTATCAGTTCTCTATCTATTAAACACTAAAACGTAACTTTTATCATATCTAACTCTTAACCTCTATACACACTATTTAAAAATCGGACCTCTAAGCCTTGATAAAGCCAGGTTAGCTGGCGAAACATGTCGGCGAGGTCAGGCATGACGTTTTAAATTGTGATCTCTCACCTCTGTCTACAAGTGTCACCTGCTGCAGACGGTGTCACAAGGGGGCCTTATTTGTTCTGTGTCTATGAGATTAGGGACGACTGCCCAAGTAGTTGGCTTGGGATCCCTTACTGAAGCTAGTACTTTGCTATAGATATAAGGCTCTCCTGTTAATAGGTGGGGTTCCACCAGACTTGATGATAGAAAGGGAGTTATTCCCTCTTTCAGAAGCAAAAAGGGTTAAATGATGAGGATAGAGATCAGGTTTTTAAATAGTGTGTATAGAGGTTAAGAGTTAGATATAATAAAAGTTATGTTTTAGTGTTTAATAGATAGAGAACTGATAGAGTTTAAGTTTGCCTATGGAAAAATAGTAAATATAACAACCAGCTTTAGGCTCCCAATTTCTGGTCAGACTGTGGGTGGGTCTACAGTTTGGATTGGCATATCCGCTCTGCTGTTCCTAGCTATTCCTGTTTCAGTAAGATGACTGCTGGGGATTTAGAAACTGTAGTGAGCAAAGCTACAGAACTCTAAGAGTTAAAACTTGTCATTAACTTAAGTAACCAAGCACCTATGCTAGAGATAAGACTCAGCGGGGAGTGACTCACCATGGTTGAAAAGCAGTTCAAAGCCATCAGATAAGAGAAAGAGCAGAAAGAGGTGATTCTAACCCAAAAGAAACATGTGTATACTAGCAGTAGATGAAATCTTTTTTATCTCCTGAACAAAGCAAACTCTAAACAGCAATGTATTTGGTAATAGTATTACATTACCTTTCCTTACATATTAAAAGTTAATCATTGTGGAAAGAAAACCCCTTTAAAGGGCAAAGAGGTACTGATAAGAAGAAGTGGTGTTGCATCGAATGACTGAGTATCAATGGTCCACATATAACATTTTGAACACTTGCAGTTGTTCTATGTGAATGTTAGATCTGAACTTTAAAATCAGTTTCTTGACAGTGATATAGAGTCCTGAGAGGCTTCTCCGTCATGAGAGAGGCAGTGAGCTGGAGGCGGACAAGAGTAATAAGGAGCCTGTGGAGACACTATCATTTAATGGAATTGTCTGGTTCCAATAAAAAATAAATACTAAACTGCTGGTGCTCAATTAAAAAAAAACAAAAAACTATACTCACCTTCCTCCTCACCTCCAGTCCAGCACTGTGTCTCTCCGGTCTTCTGTTTATTTTTTTCTCCCAAAAGGGAACTTCACAGGTGTAGATGCTATTTGATGGAAGTGGTAAAGTGTCACTGCCGTACATCTTTCAGAGTTGTTCACTTCCAAATGGTGATGTAATGGAGAGGCACACGACCCTTGTAGGCAATGACATCCCCATCTGCAAGAACAAGAAAGTTAACAGATGAACGGGAAGACCTAGCACTGGAATGGAGATGAGGCGGAAAGTGAGTATAGGTTTTGTTTTAATTGGGCATCAGACTTAGTATTAGCAGCCTAGTATTTTTTCTTTTAGGAAATTGACAACCCATAGAGAGGTGGTGCTATTGTGGTATCATCAAAAATGTTTGGGAAATGGCACTGTAAAGCAGATGGAGAGCTGACAGAGAATCAGTACCTTTTTAGAGTAGTATTTAGTTTAGTATCACTTTAGTGACTGGTTTAGTCTTGCTATAGGAAGGGACACCTTGTGAGCCACTGTCCATGTTATTACTGAAGAAAAAGTGGCTAAATGTGCTGTCAGTTCTGGAGGAGACACTTCTGGGGGTTCTGCTGGGAAGAAACTAAGCCTGGAGGGTGGTCAGTGAAAGGCTATAACCCTTGGGAAGGCTATAGTTAGGCTAATTTAGACAGAAGTCTGAGGAGGATTTTAGGTCAAGTGTATAGTGGGTCATTGGCTGCCCTGTGTCCTGTAACATAACTTCAAAGTTTTGCAACACAATTAGCTCAACAGTAGAAAAATGGGAATTTGCTGGAAAGGGGCTGTCAGGAATAGGGCAAGGTATTTAAAGTGACCCTTAACCTGTTAAATAGATAATAAGGGTTAGATGTGAAGGTAACACTGGCTTGTGTTGGTCATTGTATGAAAAAGATTTCCAGGAAGTTCAAGTCTTCTGTACCACAAATAACTAAAAACCATCAAGTGTATAGTGCCACCTGCAGTGTATTTTAAAGGCTAAGCTTCCTTACGTGTGAACTAACGTAAATTAGCATGTTATGCCATTATTGTTTAAAGTAAAGTCATCTGTTTAAAGTGATTTTCTCACTACAAAGATCATATCTTGAATGATGGGGACAGTGAAAATAAGCACTCTTTCATTACCTAAATCATTTAGTATAGCAGATATAAGATAATCTGTAAGTTCTACACCTAAAACTGCAGCCTGGGGTGGGGCCACGTCCCCTTTTCTGTGATTGGCTGACTGATATTTTATTCAGCCTGTTGGGACATGCCCCTGGATGGGTTACGCCCCCCTGTGCTGTGATTGGCTGCCTGCACTCTGTGCTTACTCTCCTCTGAGCTGTGGAAAAGGAAAGTGATAATAGGTGCCTCAGCTTGTTGTGATGGTTGTGTCTGTATAATAAAGCCTGGTTGAACTTCTCTATGCTCATCTCCCAGCCCTATGGGAAGGATTACTGAGTCTCTCGTTACTAGACTCACTCTCCCACTCATATAACACAGCCTTATACACTGCTCTCCCTTCATATAACACAGCCTTATACAGTCTGCTCCCATCACCCATATAGCACAGCCTCATACAGCCTGCTCTATCTCCTGCCTGATAACAGAGGGGGGAGCAGAGTGTATTTCTCACATTTGTTTCATCAGTTCAGGCTGTAAGTATAACTGTTTACACCAATGCATGTGTTCTGGTTACAAGGAGTCTGTGGAGGGAGGTGACAGCTCTGCAGACATGAGAACTGACCATTGCAGGTGGACTGCAGAGCTGTGACATCCTCTCCCTTCTACTTACACAGAATGATGATATCACCAATCTTCAGTGAGGGAAGACATGCCTACTGGGAGGTGAGACTAGCCCCTGGATTTGAAGCTGTAAAATTCAGAAACAGCTCAAGTCTGCGAATGCTTGTGATGAGAAAATCCCTTTAATCCATAAAATCTATGACTATAACTTTAAAAGAGAAAACCTTTCTAAGGGGGGTTAATGTTGTAATCCATGTTAGGTTAAACAGTGTGTATGTACCACTTTAATAGACTGTTTTATTCCACTGTTTTGTTATTGCCTTGTATATATACTGTATGTATATGATGTATGTATATATTGTTGTATTCTCAAACATTGTACTCTGCAGAGTCTATTCACATTGAGTTACGAGCGTTTATGGGAGGGCAGTGCAACCATGTTGTCTCGATCCATGCCGCGGCTCTTGTTCTTAGCCGCTGGCATGGCTGTGTCCAGGCACCCACAGGATGATACGAGTCTGTCATCCTTCCTCCGGCTCCCTGGTGTCCCGTGCGTGCACATGCTCCCCATAGGGGTTCGTGCAGCAATGCTCTGACATTTAAAGGGACAGTGTCCCAATTACCTGCTCTGTGACCTGTGACCCTGGCTACATAAAGAACTTCCTGCCCTTGCTCCAGTTTCAGTTCGTTGGTGTTCTTCCTGGAAGCTTGACCCCTGTTTGCTGAGCTCTTGCTGACTTAACCATTGAGTTACCCGGGTATACCTGTCTACCTGCGTCAACTCTGCGCTATCCAGCGCATCTGTTCTCTGCTGTTTCTGATGTTGTACTAGTCAGCTACCACCTGCTATTATCTGCTGCTGTACCAAGTCCGCTACCTGCCTGGGACTGCGTAACCTATCTACGGCTATGCGCTGCTGTGCCCTGTCATCGCTACCACTGTCCAGTATCCTGTCCCGCACTTCGGCTACTATCTACGCTTGCAGTGGCCGCAATAACCTCTGCGTCAGAAAATGTGACACATGTCTTGTCATGACAGCTAATAGTGGGAGTGTAGATTTCCCTGGCTTTCAGCTAACAGAAGGGGATGCCAGCATCATGGTTGGCACAGGAAGGGCCTGATGCTGATATAGGTAGGTCATACATGCCAACTCTCCCGTTTTTGGCGGGGGGGTACCGCTATTTGGGGTCCCCCCCCCCGCCCTCCCGGGGGAGTTGGCATTCCTCCCGCCGCCAGCAGGCGGCGGGGGCTCTTTAAATGGCCGCGGCGCCGGAGTAGCGCTAGTGCGCTACTCTGGCGCCGCCGGGCCGCTCCTACAGGCGGGTGAAGCGGGCGCAGCGGCCGCTTCACCCGCCCGGAGTCTCGCTGTGCAGGGAGGAGGCAGGAGGGATCGCTCCCTCCTCCCTCCTCCCCCTGTATGTCCGGCGCCGGTGTGTGCGCCGCACATACAGGTCAGCGGCGCAGGGGAAGTGACGCGCGGCTGCAGGGGAGTGACGCGCGCCTGCTCTCACTTCCCCCTGCGCTGCTGAGGAGATCGTCCGGAGCGGCCGTGCTGCAGGAGCCTGGTGAGGTAAGTGGATTTTATTATTTTATTTTTATTAGCTATATGGGGGGCTCTGCCTGGCAACAATGGGGGCACTACCTGGCAACAGAGGGGACATCTACCTGGCAACAGAGGGGACATCTACCTGGCAACAGAGGGGGCACTACCTGGCAACAGAGGGGACATCTACCTGGCAACAATGGGGGCACTACCTGGCAACAGAGGAGGCACTACCTGGCAACAGAGGTGACATCTAACTGGCAACAATGGGGGCACTACCTGGCAACAGAGGGGACATCTACCTGGCAACAGAGGGGGCACTACCTGGCAACAGAGGGGGCATCTACCTGGCAACAGAGGGGGCACTACCTGGCAACAGTGGGGGCTCTGCCTGGCAACAGAGGGGGCACTACCTGGCAACAGAGGGGGCATCTACCTGGCAACAGAGGGGGCATCACCTGGCAACAGAGGGGGCACTACCTGGCAAAAGAGGGGACATCTACCTGGCAACAGAGGGGGCACTACCTGGCAACAGAGGGGACATCTACCTGGCAACAGAGGGGGCACTACCTGGCAACAGAGGGGGCATCTACCTGGCAACAGAGGGGGCACTACCTGGCAACAATGGGGGCACTACCTGCAAACAATGGGGGCACTACCTGGCAACAATGGGGGCACCTACCTGGCTAACAAAGGGGGGCACCTACCTGGCTACAGAGGGGCATCTACTTGGCTACAAGGGGGCATCTACCTGCCTGTAAGGGGCACTACCTGCTTATGGGGGGTTACTACCTGGCTATAAGGGCATCTACCTGGCTTTCTTCCAAAGCCGTTATGCAGTTAGGTGGAGTGGGTGTGGCTTTTTGAAGGGGCGTGGCATACCGGAAAGATGGGCGCCGCCGACTAAAATCTCCTGCTTTTTCATTTTCAAAAGTTGGCAACTATGAGGTAGGTGCATTATAGTGCTACAGGCTTTAGTGAATTGTCCATTGTAAGAATGTCTGTGGGCTGGAAGCTGGAATGGCTGCACAGAGGGTGCATGTCAAGATGGCACTGCATAGAAAGTCTGGATTGTTGTCACTGAATGGCAAAAATAAATGACACTCGGATTAGAAAGGAAGGGCTGAAAACTTCTATAGCACTGAGAGAGGTCAGCTCTGCATGAAATGTGAAATATATCAGCCCTGAAAAGCTAGCTAAGGTAGTTTGGATGGTGTGAAGGGGGTGGGGAATCGGGAGATTATAGCTTAAGGAAGGGGCTGTAGGGGACTTAGCCTTCAAGGCCCTCAACTAGTATGTAGCGGGAGGTTGTCTGTCCTGTGGTCTGCAGAATTCACTCCTGCAGTGTAACCAAACTGAACAGGAGTGCAGCAGCTACTGTCACAGGGCTTCTAGGATGAGGATCAGGTGTGCAAAATGAACCACCCCCTGGTAGGAAGACAACAAGTTCTGTTGAGCATCTTATGTTGTCAATTGCTGTTTACAGGAGAAGTCCAGCTTAAAAAAAACATTGATTTCTATTGAAAATATATAGTACTAAGTAAAAAAACACTATTCAGCGAACAACAAGAGGGACACATCAAGCCACACCTCTAACCATGGTCAAACACAACCAATCATGCCCAGCCTCCTCCAGCAGACCAGCGACAAAACAAATGGCATTGCTAGGTCTATAAAGATGTAAGTCCTCCACTGAATATTGCATGTTAGATCAATAAACATATTTGAAAAGGTATTTAAATAAGTAGCAAATATTATCACCATACTCTTACTAGACAAAAGCAAGTAGACCAAGGCTAACATTACCAATAATACTATTATACAAGGGCCAAATAATATCTCTAGACCATGATCAAATATCACCACATAATGAGCGAACGATACCACTATATTGTTCTGGAATATTACTTATTATACTAAGACCAATATTAATCCCATACAGTGACAGTATGGTAGAGATACCAGTTCTAAAAATAGGTGCTCTGCAGACTGTATCAGTAACTACAGCAGTTACAACAGTTACTTTCCCTTTTCTTTTACATCTGGTCCAGACTTGCATGATAACATCCTTTAAACATTACTTTTCTCTACAGAATTTGCCCCACATTTTTGGCGTCTTAGGATCGTCCCTATCTTTTCCTCGGGTCTATAAAAACTCTGAATCCCTAGTGTCTCAAATGGTAATAATACAATCCTTGTTTTCCTGCGTAGTAGTAATATACCAAAACAGTAAAAGTGCCCCCTTGTTCCTCAATATACTAGGTAGTTCGACCCTCCATAAATATGGCAGATAATTCCTCAAAAATTAGGTAGCCTCCAAAAATAGGTAAGTAAGCACATAAGTTAAGCAGGCAGATGGATGGAAAACCCTTTTAAGATAGATAGTCCCAAATTGGATAGGAAGATAAATAGACATAACCCTCCCATTAGGTAAGTGTAAAGCCCCTTCCTGAACTAGATGGGTATTTCCCTAATAAAGTAAGCAGATTATGGTAGGGTCCCCATCAGTCAATTACCCCCCCATTCTTAAAGTGCCTGCTTTTCATTAAAGAGGATATATCGCTTCTTCAGTGCGTGTGTTTCATGGTGCTCTCCGCGTCTCAGCTCTACAAATTCCGGGGTGTTTCTTCCCGTCCCAGCTGAGTGTTTCTTAACTGAAGGGGTATGACATCATCCCCCCCCTTCACTGTTCATGCTCGCTCCCGATTCTCTTCCCCACCCCCTGAGTCCACATGTCACTGTGTCGTTCTCCCAATGCAGTCTTATTTTGTAAGAGCTGTTTACATACCACAGGCCTGCATTCAGTCTAGACAATCTTCTATTAACTCAGAGCACTGATCTCTTCTCCTCTCACAGCTGGAGGTTTGCTACAGTTGAATCCAGTCTTCTACGAACTCATGCTGAGCAGCACAGATCCCCCTGCTATTTTACATGCAGGAGCATTTAGGCATTGAGCACAATTGTGTTGTTTTCTGATTGTAGAAGCAGGTGCAGTGCCTCTGTGTTTCTGCTGGCTGTGCAGAGTGAAATTGTGCCGGCCCCCTTACTTTGAGTGAGAGAGCAGGAATGCTCACTCCTGTGAATACGACCGGGGGCTAGACAGAATGTAAATTAGTAGAGCCGGCAGCCAATGAAATGAAAGGAGGAGGAATCAGACCGGCACTGGGGAACTGTGTTTACAGAAACAGAAGATAAGGGACACTGTGAAAACAAGACAGCTTTGCTAATGACATTCTATTGCAAAGTTGCTTGTTTTCACTGTCCCCTTATTCTGAAGACCTTTTAATGAAATGATACAACCCCCTAACTAAAATTAAAAAAATTACACTTCTCTGTGTCCCGTTCCCATGCTAAGCCACTGGCTCCGCTGTTTGGTGTAGGTAGTTTGTTGCAGTTACGGACTCCTCAACTGCTCCAGACTTATTGTAGGCTTCAGTTGTAAATCAGCCTATGGCCTACAAGGGTGAATAGGGTCAATTACTTTCTGCTCTGCCAGAGTATTCAACTGTGACTATGGAACTCGCTGCTCAAAAGGTTTTTTTATTGAATAAATTTAAGAAGGGCCTAGATGTCTTTTTTGAAAATATAACAATACATGGGTACTAAGATCTATAGATAAGAAGTTAATCCAGGGATTTATTCTTCTTGCTTTACTAGAGTCGGGTATGAATTTTTCCTCTATTATGGGACAATTGGTGAACCTCAGAAAGGTTTACGCCTGGCACACACAGCGAAAGGAATCATGGACTATCCCGCTGGATCAGGGATAGTCAGGAGGCATGATGAGGATGATAGGAGAGTAAGTTACAGTACATATCTTTTAATTTATAAAATATCAGAGGATTGAAAGTACTGTAACCAGAAACAAATTAAACAATAAATTGCAGTCCCCGGGTTACAAATGGGATAGGGACTGTAGGTTTGTTCTTAAGTTGAATTTGGTTGTAAGTTGGAACAGGCACATTTATTAAATGTAACTCCAGCAAAAAAAACAAAAAACAAAGGGCCACATGTATGAAAACCGTCTAGGTCTAAAACTCACTTTGTTGCCCATAGCAACCAATCAGAGTGCCCCTATCATTTCATATAGTGCTCTGGAGAAATGAGAGTGGTGCTCTAATTGGTTGCTATGGGCAACAAAGTGAATTTTAGACCTAGACAGTTTTCATACATGTGGCCCAAACAGTTTTGGATAGTGCAGGGAATGGCTTTCACATCCCTTTTGCTCTGTCTGTGCCCCTGTTTAGAAGATTTCACTTCACTTTCCGTCTCTCATGTGTTGCTGTGGCGTGCTGGCACTTGTAGTTCCACAGATATTCGCTGCTGTGGTATATAGAACTACATACCACTACAGGTGCCAGTATGCCACAGCAGAATGTTAAATCAGCACCCATACAATAAGTACATCTGTGGTTAAACAACTAGAAATGCCAGCATGTAACACATGTACTAATTGTATTGATGCTGATACAGTAAATTACTTTAAATTGGAAGCAACCAAGTACAGGTGGGGGTCAGTAAGAACAGACCTAAGAGCTGCTGTGCTGGCCGGAAGATGCAGTAGGCAGAGGAAGGCTTGAGATGTTCAGAGGCGATTATGGGGCGCAATGCAATTTGTGATGTCTGCATTCCGAGCTACGTCCCATAAGTCTCCGTTTGTAACTAGGAGATGGATGTAAGTCAGAACGTTGTAAGTAGAGGACTGCCTGTATACATGTTTGGGATGTAGGATTAGTTTTTTACTGTTGCTCTGTGTGTAATGAGCCTGCTACCTTCTTTCAAGATATTTTTTCCGAATGCTAGAATACCATTTTAACTGTGTCAAGTTAACCCCTTAACGACCTTAGACGTATCCATACGTCCAGGTCGTTTGGGGGTTCACGCACAGGGACGTATGGATACGTCCTGAGGATCGCGCGACCTCTAACGCAGTGTTCGCGCGATCGGCGTGGGGTGTCAGCTGTATATTACAGCTGACATCCCGCAGCGTCGGCCCCGACCCCGGATCGCTCCGGGGAGGGTGGGGGGGGGCGGTTAACCCCTTAATTATCGTGATGATCGGGTCGCAATAACTAAGAGAGACACAGGAGGAGATCGCTCCTCCTGCGTCTCTGTCGGCGGCAGCAGCGCACGGATCGGGCGATCCGTGCAGCTCTGCCCTCTGAAAAACAGCACGGAAGGCAGAGAATGCCTTCCGGTTGTCTGTGATCAGT